>JAOVVA010149640.1:0-10231 GCA_028565275.1 Leiocassis micropogon | reverse complement strand
TCCACTACACCTACAAGTAAAATATTTACCATGAAGAAATATAATTTCTCCCAAAAACAATTATTGATCTGTTTACTAATGTTGGACTGCTATTATTTTGAACAGTATTGTACATCGGCTCTTTCTGGAGAACATTTGACACCTCTGGTGTAGAGGATGATTTCAATAAGTGACCTTCCCTAACTAGCTCATCTCATTTATGGGAGCTGGAGCTATTTTCAGGCTGTACAAATACTTGCTTGGTTAAGCTGGGTTCAAATCAAGTGAGTGAGAGTGCCACTAAAAGGCACTAATTAAACCATTCAGTGAGCCTTTGTGCTGCGTATCTGGGTTTGTTGTCATCCTGGAGGGAACCACTTCCATCTAGATAGAGATGTTTCATTATTTAAGGTGATCAATCTAAAGAACTTTGTTCTGGTTTGAAATTACCAGAATCCAACCAGATAACAGAGATTTTTTTTTCTTTTTTTTCCTGTAAGCGTGATGAATTTGAAGTTTCATGCTTGCTCTGAGTGTGCTGTGATGTATGGCAAGTTTTGGTTCCTGGAACTGTATGATGACTGGTATTGAAGGGAAACAAAAACAACCCTTCATGGCATGTGCTTAAATATTTTATTCATAAATATAGCTGAATTTACAAATAAATTATTGACATATAAAAATTCTCTCATAAATAAAATACATTCTAAATAGATATCCATTTTGAAATCATTTCGGGTAGGTAGAGAACTCCTTCTTTACACAGGTTTGTACTTTTTCCAAAAACTGGAGAAGTGGAATGCTTTCTAGCTCGCCCTTGATGGTGCAGTTGTGCAGCTGAAACATAAACAGATGTTAAATGACAGCAGTGACTTGATGATCAATTTTACTGAAATTACAATACCACGCACTCTGTTTAAATTATTTAGCTAAAACCTCACTTCTGAGTGTTTTTTTTCCTTTAATACTAAATCAGTTTACAAAGATTAAAATGTTTGTTATGTAAGACTGACAAACCAAACTTTTTATATATATTTAATATTGAGGACCATCTGCAAAATGGATTAGCTCAGTGGTCCTCAGCCCTGGTCCTGGCGGACCCCGTGTCCTGCAGATTTGAGTGTTTTCCCTGGTCTCTATCAAATAATTGAATTTAGAAAAGGCTGATAATTAGCTGATACTTAGGTACGTTTTAGTGTTTAGTGTACGTTTAGTGTTTTCTAAGCTCCAAGCACACCAGATTTGACTCAACATTCTTTTTTGAACCAACGAGGGTGTGATAGAGCAGGAAAAATATAAGAATGAGCAGGTAGTCCTTCATGACTGGAGTTGAGAACCACTGCTCTGGGATAAGGGTTGAGAATCACTGGGTTTTCCCTGCCATCATTAAGCAGTCGTTTCCTTAATGCAGTGGTTCGTAACTCTGGTCCTTAGTGTTTGCTCTGCTCCCAGGCATATCTGACTTAACTAATTAGCTAATTAACAGGCTTTTCTGAATAGAAGTGGGTATGGGAAAACACAGGTTCTCTGGGACCAGGGTTGAAAACTACTGCCATAAAGTTAGTTAGCATATCATGCATGATCATCATCATCAGCTTAATTTTGATAAAAAAGATTTCTGTCCTGAAGACTTTCCCATATAGAGCAACTTCAAGTTTTAGTTCTGACTATTACCAAGTCCTGACACTGGAGACTCCTTCCATCAACGTTAAACGAACATCTGTTTAGAGGAAACCCTCACCATGGATTGAAAACCAGAACCAAATCAGAATGAGCACCCTGTGATGATCACTTGCTGCATAATATATCCCACTTCACTGATCAGTGCATATATTGTTGGGTTGAAAGCAGGAACTTGGCTTGTAGTAAACTGTCTGAGGACCTGAATGCTATGTATGCATGGTGAAATGTTATGATGTTAAATTTGTCTGTTATTAGACAAAATGAACATCATCCGATCAAGCGGAATTGGACAAGCCACAGCTCGGTGGCATAAAAAGGCTTTCACAGGCACAAAATCTCAGTCACTTACGTTTGTGTAAGCGTGAAGCATCCTAGGAAGCCTCCAATCCTTTTCGCTCCTTAGTCCGAGGTCCGACGCGTTGTATGCAGAGAGAACGTTTCCCGCTTTGCAAAGCGTCTCAAGCTAGAACCCACATATAAACGGATGCATGTTTTCAGCTTTTATATTACCACACATAACTTTAATTCTTTAAAACTTCAATGTTGATCGTTTTACTTACATTGCATTCTTCATTTATAAATACATTTTGGACCTCTTTCTGATGTGCCTGAGTAAAAAATAAAACAACCTATATTGTTAGATTACATGTATAATAATCGCTTGTCGTCAATCATGCTATTAATATGAATCTTACCTCCGCTGTTGGGGTAAAGTTCTTCACACTATAGATGATTTGTTTTAAAGAAAGTAGATATTTTCTCTTTTCTCCTGCTTTGTGGTGGCCTTCAGGTCTGGAAGAGTTGTCTGGCTTTCCACTTCTATGTTGCCGTTTGTCTGATACAGATGCTGCATGAGGTGCTGCAGTAGCCACAGCAGTTGTCAGAATGAAGAATATGAAGACTTTCATGTTGTGGCCCCTGGTTCTGGTCTGTTCACCTGGTTTAGAGGTTTTGAGTTCAGTTTACTCTGCCTCTGTCTTCTGTACCTCCTTCTTTTATATCAGTAAGAGCAAGAGGATGTGACTGAACCACTTACGTGTCTGGGAATCCCTTTTGATATCTTGATGAAGATATTGACACATTCTATGAAGCTAAATTTGCACAACTTTTTTTTTTAGGTCAAGATTTTTTTTTACTAGTCTAAATAGAGTGTAAGTTGCAGGAAATGTTTGCAGGAAAAGGCTTTAGTTACTATAAGTTGCATACAAAATAAAAAGGTATCATACCTGTTTTTTCTTCAGTCCTTCACTGGGTTTGGATGCATATACAGTACAGCTAGTTTGCCGTCTATTATTAAACACTATGTACATTTAATTGCAATATATTTACTCAATTGTCAGATACTTTTATCCAAAGTGACTTTGTGAGTTAGAATCCAGTCAGACTTTGTAAACATGCCATACGTAATATAATACAGTACCATATACTATAATATAATGTACAGTATTTATACATATCCATATAATATACAGTTTCATATTATATATATAATATAAAGGCTACGTATGATTCAATTTCACAAAAGTTATGTACACCCCTCACAACAACCACTTTATTATATCTTCTCATGGGACAATACTACAGAAATTGGATATACTTTAGAGTAGTCAATGTGCAGCTTGTATAGCAGTACAGATTTACTGTCCTTTAACATTAACTCACCATGCAGACTTTATTGTCTAAAGACCTGGCAACCAAAATGAGTACACCCTAATTGAACATGTCAAAACAAAAAACTGTGTCCAAAGTGTCAATATTTTGTGTGGACACTCTTGTTATCTAGCGCAGCCTTAATTCTCCTGGGCCTAGAATTCACCAGAGCTGCACATGTTGCTGCTGGGATCCTCTTCCACTCCTCCATAATGTTATCACGGAGCTGCTGGATATTAGACACATCTGCTTAAGAACATCCACAGGTGCTTAATAGGGTTCAGGTCTGGAGACATACAGAACTTGGCCACTGACAAACTCATGAACATGATGCATAGGACATGTGACTTTGCATGGTAAAAGATGTACAGCTGTTATCACTCACTTCTGTTGCCAGCTATTTTGACAATAATGCTTGCATGTTGAGATATTTTCAGAGGACAGTAAATCTATACTATTATACAAGCTGCACATTGACTACTCTCCAGTACATTTGCGAGGTCAGACAGTGATGTTGGAGGAGAAGGCCTGGCTTGCAGTCTCCGCTCTACTTCATCCCAAAGGCGTTCCATCAGGTTGAGGTCAGGACTCTATGCACAGTTCTTCAACACCAAACTCACTCATCTATGTCTTTATGGACCTTGCTTTGTGCCCTGGTGCGCAGCAAGCAGTTTTCACAGGTCAAAGGGTTTTTTTGAGCTCGGCCCCTTACTTCCAGTGAAAGGACCTCCTAATGCTTCAGCATACCAAGAAAATGTCTTGGACAATTTCATGCTCCTAACTTGATGGCTCTTCCTGTTCCAACATGACAACATGAGTTGGGGATTGAACTGCCAGTCTTCTGATCGGTAACATGCAATACAACATGGGGTCTTACATGGGGTCTTAACTTGTTGAGCTACCACTCTCTCCCAATAAATGCTTGATAAAATATAGATATATAAGGAGGTTATGTTTTTCATTTCTTCATGACACATAAGGACTGGAATCTCACAGAACGCATAAGGATGGAGAAGTCCAAGGGTCCCTGAGTGCATGCCCTTGGAATGCTATAGCAACATTGAAAATTGTTGTCTTAGCCCAGTACATTAGGTTCTCACTAAGCCTGGAGTTTCTAGCGGAGCTCCTGGCAGGAGGACTTTCCTTTCATGTGTGCATAAGTGAGTGGTCAAATATGTAGAAATGTAAAATAAAAAGACCACATTTACCAACGTGAGAGTGTATACAGTGCTGTATGCTGTATGTGTTCTGTAGTAACTGCTTGTTCATGGTGTCAGTCTTATAAATTAAGATTCTGTTTGGATTAGAGAAAGGTTACACTCTATTGCACGAACATTGACACTGATTCATACCTAGGGGCAATATAGCATAGCCAGTCCACAGACTGACATGTTTTTTTTTAGTACATGATAGGAAGCAATGACACCCAGAGGACACTCGTGAAAACAGGTAAAACATATGAGACTCTATACTGAGAATAACTCAAGTATTATGCAAGCAGATTTTACTTTCAAAATCACCCCCTTATATGGAAGCTGCAACATCTAAACCTAGTTAACTTCGATAGTAATGTACATTCTCTTTTGAATGGATATTTTAAAGACATGTCGGCACAGTGGCTTAGTGGTTAGCAATGTCACCTTACACCTGCCGGGTTGAGGGTTCGATTCCCACCTAGGGTATGTGTGCATGGCGTTTGCATGTTCTCCCTGTGCTTGGTGGGTTTACTCAGCAGATTGACACTGTAGTGTGTGAATGTTGACTGGAGGTCCTACCCTAGTCATAAAAAAAAATAAAAAAAAGATCACTACGGTCCCTAGTTGGACTAGATGGATGGATTTTAAAGACATGAAAAGAAAAACTGCACTAAACCAGTACAGGTAATAGTGTTGTTTCTTGATGTAAGCAGTTTAAGGGGTCATTTGGGCCCCCGTGCCAGCAGGGGACACAATGATTTTTTTTAACAGATATGTAAAAAGCACACTGTTATTACTAGGCAAAAGGTTATTTGCATAAGGTGGTCACAGGGGGCCCTCTTGTGGTGTGACAAGGGACAAAACAATTGGGCAAATAGTGTAACAAATATCAGAAGAACATAAAAGAGTGTGAAGTTTTCATATCTGGCTGGAGCAGAAATTCCAAAAGAGAAAAGCATTTAGTTAATTAGATTTTTTTTTTCACTTGACTGCTTAATTAGAAGATCAGGTCGATCTGGTCCAAACTCTTTAACTTTTTTTTTTCTTTTTTCGTCCGATCGCCTTGCGAAGTGGTATTTTAGCAAAGAAATTACAGAATTTCCTCTCATATTTATCTGGCTTCCACGTCAATCACTATTCAATACATTAAATAACGATCTGCTGACCGTTAATAAGACTCGCTGAGAATGGTCCAATCACATGAGCCCAAATATTTAAAAACAACATTGATTCGCTAAGAACAAAAGTGGGAGGGTTCAAGGATGATTTGAAAAAAGCCAATTAGAGCTCAGCCTCAGGTCACATGCTTTTCAAAAATTTACCTGCCTACGTAGATACTTGTTTGTCCAGCGCCCCGCGTACACCAACACAAATGAACATAATACAGTTTACATTTTTTTTTATTGTAAATAAATTATATTAAGAAATACAGCGGAATATTGTGACTAAATGACTTCATTGCATTATTAAAATAAATAATTATCATGTTAAATAATTATATGTTAAAATAGCATTCTTCCCTGCCTAACTTTAAGGGGGCCGCGCCCCAGCGCGCCTTATTGAACCGACAGTTTAATACAGTCTGTGTGGCTGCTTTCAACTCAACGATATACACAACGACCATTGATGACATTGTGGGTGGGATATATTAGGCAGCAGGTGTGAGGAGTCAGTTCTTGAAATTGATGTCCTGAAAGCAGGACAAGTGGGGACATCATAAGGACCTGAGAGACAATGGACAAATTGTGAGGCAGATCTTACCTAAAATGGACATGTGAGGAGACCTACAGAACTGGACCAAGAACAATGAAAGGAGGATATGAATTATGTGATCCTTTAAGGATCTGGTGCTAATGTTTTCATGCCAGAGACCACAGCACACATTCAGAGTCAGAGTCTTTTGTAGGTTAGAGCTGTTTCGGCCACACAGGGATGACCTACAGTATGCAATATTATGCAGGTTGTTTTGAGGTTATGGCTGAATAGGTTCTCTACTTTCCCTTTATCCAAAATAATGAAGTATTTAATTTATTCTTGCATATAAATAAATGTTCTTTGGTGTGCATAAGGGGTACAGAGTAAGTTCTCACTTAGGGTCCCCGAGTCTTCAGAAAAAATGGGACTAAGGGTTTTTCCAATAATAAAAGTAAGTATTGCCACCAACTGGATGGAACCATGTGGCTGAATTATGATCAACACCAAACAAGAAAATCAATCAATCAATCAATCAATCGATCATCAGAATTTTTGTAATGTATATTAATACCTATTCTTAAAAAAAAACAAAAAAAACAACATAATTTAGCCCAAACTATAAAGAGATGTGTTTATACAATTTGCTTTAATTTTACATGGCTGATAATTTTTTTTTAAGTGTATTGATTAGTTTTTCAAGAGATCAAGAGGTCTTGATTAGTTTTTACATGATATAAATTGTGAGAAACAGAGCTTCATACTGTACATGGTGGCCTCGCACCTCCAGGGTTCTGGTTCACATCCCGCCTTGGGTCTGTGTGCATGGAGTTTGCATGTCCTTCTCATGCTCGTTCACCATATTGCCTAGGTTGTCCTAAAAAATAAAAGGAATATGTCATTCCATATTTTACAATCCTGTGTTATGCTAAAAGATATGGTTATAAAAAAAACAGCAAATGTCCAAAATGCTCTAAGTTAAAGGCTAATTCATAAATCCTGGAGGATATACTGTAAAAAGAAGACTGTTGTTCTGGATCATCCACACATTTGGTGTTGCTACTGTATGACTCCACAGAGCCTGAGAACACAAGGAGTGGCTCAGGGCCATAGAGATGCTTTGCTATACTGCTTTTGGAACTTACCAGAGGTTTGTGAACATGATGAAATAATTCTATCAACCCTTTTTATTTGGTTTGTCCCAGAGCAGCTCGACTGGTTTAGGGTCAGGGGCTGAGTAGGTCATTCTATTTCACACATCACTACTTTCAAATATCTTTTGTAAAACTTTGTGTTTGTGGTCTTTAGAAATCCAGCATTATTCTGAAAACGAATTTTTGGTGTTTATTGTGCATGGCAGTTGGGGTAGAATCTGTTACAGAGTCGAACAGTATCTGCCCCAATGCTAGGCCAATCAGCAGAGAGGTAAACGTTCATGAGAGTTAGGTAAAAGGGTAGGTCTGAGGCATGTGGCTTTAGTTGTGAGCATACTCAGTGGAGGGGAGAGCAACCCAGACAATATGTCAAAGTCGATCAAATCCTTAGGCTTACCTATTTTTTTTCTAATTCCAACACATAAACTTCAGGGACAAAATGTTCACTTGCTGCCTAACATATCCCACCAACTTCCAGGGTGTAGCTTCTGTGACAAGGGCCTAATTGTGATGGCTAGATGACTGGATCAGAACAACTCCAAAACTGCAGCTCTTGTGGGATGTTTGCAGTCTGCAGTGGGCAAGACATACCAAAAGATGTCCAAGGAAATAAAACTATGGACCAGTGAATGGTACAATGGTAAAGGCTCCCTGATGTACATGGGGAGTGAAGGCTGCTACAGTAATCAATATAGATGCCTCCAGCACCAAGGGGAGCCCATCTAATAGTTTCTATGCTAAAAATACAAACATTAATAACTACCATGGTTGTAAAAATAGGAATAAATACAATGGTCACCATTGGCCTCCACGGTCCGTAGTAGAATTACAGAGGTTCCTACAGTAGATGGATGGATGGATGGATGGATGGATGGAAACTTTTATAAGGAAGGAAGCTCACTCATTCTCTCATCTTCCATGCACACAGAGACGGTAATTGAACCTGGCAAGGAACTGAACCCGGACCCTGGAGGTACAAGGCGACAATGCTAACAACTATACCACCGTGCAGCCAGGAAGGAAGCTCTCTCACTCACTCACTCACTTATCGTCTATACCGCTTTATCCTATATTCAGGGTTGCGGGGAGCTATTAAAGAACAATATTTTAAAATATTTATCCTTGCTGTGACCTGGATAAATAAATTATAAAAAAAAAACATTTAAATTCTATTAACATTCAACCAGTCTTTCTTGAGATATGGCCCTAAGCATTCAGATGGACACCAGGGACAACCTAAAAAATAAACTGCCTGCACCATCAAGTGACGGAGACAAAATTTTTACCATATGTGTCATGCCATGGTTTTCGCTTTGTTCAAGAAGTGCATACTATAAATACTACAGAGCATAATAAAAAAAAATTACATTCATAGTTTTTACCACTGCATCAAAATGTATTACACCTGAAGAACATTTTAATGGCACCACATATTTGTAAAGCTGTCCAGGTGGGCAAGATTTAATGTTAGTGATTGTGGAGTCCTTAATATACTCCTTTAGCAGAAATCATACCCTGTGTATAACCTTACAACATGATGTAATACAACGAGCCAGTGCTCTGTAGGTCAGTGTACTGAAAAACATTCGTCATGTTGAAAACAATCGTCTGGATATGAATCACTGGGCAGATTCTACAGTAATGTTTCCCATAAGCTATATGCTGCATGGTGTTCTCAATCAACTGTAGAAACAATAAAATCACTTTTATTTACATGTTCATTGTGCAGTGTAAATTCCTGTTTTACTGAGCATAAAATGGGGATCTCTTGAATCATGAAATCCTGAGCAATGATGGAGGTAGTTATGTTCGGTACTGCTCAACAATTTACAAAAAACAAAAAAACATTGACTTTCCTTTGTATGTTGTATTGTGTATGGAGAAAAGCATTGACATTTGTAAAAAAGTGATTGCTCTTTAATGTAATAGGTGTCAGACTGCATCACACTACCACAATTTTTTCACCTTTATTATTATTTTTTTTTATAACAGCACATAATAAAATATTTCTTTCCACAAACACCAATGAAAATTGGCATTGTGAAACAGGAACAGCTTTACTTTTGGCTGTTACAGAAATGGAGACTCATTTCATTAAATTGGAATTTCCCTTTATTAAATTTTTCATTGGCGTATATATACAGTATATATAAAATGTTGTAATTTTATAGAATGTCAACACATAAATTACTATTATCACAATTATTAGGTTCAACAGTTGTTTCTTCACTGGTCTCTCTCTCTCTCTCTCTCTCTCTCTCTCTCTCTCCGCTTTTACAAAACATCTCGCACATGATAACAAATAATTAAATGGTTTGCATTGTACAATTGCATTGTGGTTTACATTATTAAGACAATTTTCAACACTTTAAAATTCAAACAAATATTATGAAAAAAAAGCGCAACTTCAGACCAGATGGATTAAAGAATTCTACCCTATTGTGGTATAAATTTTGGAGAGTGAGAGAATCCCAGAGGAATGGAGGAGAACTGTATTAATGCCGATCTTCAAGAACAAGGGGGATGTGCAAAGCTGTGGCAACTACAGAGGAATAAAGTTGATAAGCCATACAATGAAGCTTTGGGAAAGAGTAGTAGAAGCTAGGTTAAAGGCAGAGGTGAGGATTTGTGAGCAGCAATATGGTTTTATGCCTAGAAACAGTACAACGGATGCAGTATTTGCTTTGAGGATGCTGATGGGGAAGTACAGAGAAGGTAACAGGGAGTTGCATTGTGTCTTTGTAGATTTAGAGAAAGCGTAGGACAGGGTGTCGAGAGAGGAGCTGCGGTTTTGTATGATGAAGTCTGGAGTGGCAGAGAAGTATGTTAGAGTGGTGCAGGACATGTATGAGAGCTGTAAGACAGTGGTGAGATGTG
>JAOVVA010149609.1:0-10232 GCA_028565275.1 Leiocassis micropogon | reverse complement strand
ACTTTGCTAGCACATTTACACTGGCATTTAATGAAATACAAAAATTGAAAACTTGTTAGGCGTTCATCCAAAATAAATATTGACTACAGCACAGTGTTAATGATTAAATGTAAAGATTTATATGCTAGTTTTTCAGGATACTCGAATATTAGTCATGGTGGTGCAGTGTATCAGGTAAGTACCTCCAGTGATGCAAACACAAATTGTTGTTGGTCTTTTGGCTTCTCCCATCAAGGGGTCGCCACAGCGGACCATACAATCCACACAACAACTCAGCACAGGTTTTAGGATGCCCTTCCTGATGCAACCCTCCCATTTTATCCGGGCTTGGGTCCAGTACTGCATCCAGTGGCTGGAAATAAAACCCAGGCCTTCTGCATGGTAGGCAAGAAACCTACCACTGAGCCACCAGTGCCCATCAGTGACACAAACACGAGTACTGTAGCTAAATCAGTTCTCAAGCTTAGGGTAAAAGCTTAGCATTTTAGCTGTCTACATCAGTCTTGTGAAAATGAAGAAACAATAAAGCAAATAACATAAAGCATAACATAAAGCATAAAAACATACACTTGGTTAATTGCTTAATTTCACTTTATTAATAAAAATAACATTGGCTGAAAATAGATCAATTATAAATAAGGTTCCAAACATAAGCAATATCACAAGACAACGGTTACTACGAGCCAACATTCACTATAGCTACCAACAGTTAGTGTAATTACCAAGGGTGAAAGGAGTTTTTACCGGTGGACAGTCCGGTAAATCTTGTAATTTTCTCTTTATATTTCTGCTCTGCTGAATTCCGGGTTTGAGGGTAAATTCCCAATAGGGTTAAAAGTAGAGCCATTGTGCTAGGGTGTACAATTCATTATACACATCAAGTAGTTCTTGATCAGAGGTTGGAGAGCGATTTGGAATTCAGTCCTGTGTTAGGAGCTTGTTATGGTTCAAGCACTATTACATCAGCACTATGACACCATAGCTCTGACAGTGCTGATAGTCTGATAGTGCTGATATCATGTGAAGGGCCCCAGTGTTCGTCTAAGTATTAGTAGGGCCCAAGTACTATGACGCCAGCACTATGCTACTGCCATCAGCTTGCTCTGATATTCTTGATGTCTCATATTGCTGATGTCATAGTATTCGAGTGTCCTAATATTTTTTAGGGCCCAAGCACTACTGACATCAGCATGATGGTTGTTATATCATTGTCATCGCTATGATAGTGCCGATGTCTGATAGTGCTGATGTCATAGTGAGTGACGGGCCCAACTGTTTTTTTTTTTAAGGATTATTAAGGCCCAAGCACTATGACATCAGCACTATGAAATCATAGTTGTAATGTCATCGCCTTGCTATGATAGTGTTGAAGTATGATATATACAGTGCAAAAGTCTTAGGCACCATATTATATGCTGTACCAATTTTGTTATATATGTTTATCATGTCTACATAATTATGTACAAAATCATTCGGTATTTGCATATATAAGATAAAAATTAATAGATAAATAACATTACAGGAGAATATATGCATGGCTGTAAAGAAAGAAATATAGTACAGGATAGACCAGTTTTCAGATGGAAACAAAAAAACCTAATGTACGCTACGGAGATTTGGGATCCTGTTTGATCTCAAGATGTTGAGGATGCAAAATTGCTAAGGGATTTTTGATGTGAAAAAAAGTGGCTAATAACTTCCTGAGACATCATGTTGAGTGACATCTCTTTGAGCGACATCTTGGTTAGTGTAAGGGATCATCCCTAGAGGGCGCTGTGCGCCCGAAGATTTAGTATGTGTGTTTGAGTAGTTTTGTGTTTCTTAAAACTTAGTTTCCCAGGATGCACCTTGGTCAGGTGATGGGAGCGCTCACCTGATCCGAGGCAGCTCATTAGCTTTCTTATAAGTAGCCGTTTGTTTAGTTGCTCATTGGTTATGTAAAGTGGGCAATTGTTTTTGTGTTGTTTTTGTTCAGTTTTAGTTGGCTTTTGTTATGTGGAGCTGTGGTTTGTTAAGTTTGTATTGTTTTGTTTAAGTTTGCATTAGTGTGGTTTAGTTTGCACTGTTTTGTTAATTTGTGTTGTTAGCTTGTCTCCTTGTCTGTGTCTATCCTTGTCTGTGTCTCTTAGTTTGTTTAGATACTAACCTGATTAGTTCTTAGTCTGTAAATTCCTCTTTGTCTGATTTGTCTACCAGTCTGTTTAGTTCTTAGTATGCATAGCTCTTAGTCTGTTTAGTCTCCTCGTCAGTTGAGTCTCTGTCTAGTTTCCTAGTTTGTTTAGTCTGTTTAAGCACCTAGTTTAAGTTATTTGTGAATGTTTTGTTTGAAACATGCTCCAAAAGTAAAGCCAACTTCCTTTATTCGTGTGTTTTGTTTCATTATTAAAAGACTTGTACATCCTCTCCTCTGCATCTACTGTATGCCTCACTCACAGGCCAATACACCATAACATGACAGGCGCAGGTGCTTGGGCCCGCTCACCATTGCTTGCAACTTTACTTAGCTTTGTAGCCATAAATGAAAGAACATGGATGGTTCAGAGACAATTTGGATGGTTCAAAGTCGATTTTTTTTTAAACACTTAGGAGTCAACGACATCGATGCCAATCACTTTTTTTTCTCTTTGCAAGTAAATGGAACTATATTGTAGCAACCCAGAAAAAAAATGCTTGTACACAAACGGTAGATGGTTTTCTTTCCAAAAAGTTTATTGCCAAGTAGATGTTTGTAATGAAATTAATGTCAGATTCTCGTCTCCACACACATGCAAGATTTAGCGCTCCATTCACATGCAAGATTTATGTAAAACACTCTATTCAGATGTAAGTAAATGCTAATTGCTGTGTTGTTTGGGGCGAGTGATGTGCTAATGCATGTTTGTCTGTGTCCAACAGAACAGGAAGGGCTTGAATTAAGAAACAAAAAATGCACATTAATATAAATGTATATAAACATAAATATTCTCACTGTATATGCACGTAAGAATCTTTCCCAAATAAACAGCTTGATTTGAGTCATAAAGAGGGGCAACTTTTACAAAACATGAAATGTAAAATCAATAATAGACAACAAAACACAAATATATACTAGCTAAATAAACTAGCTTTGGCTTTTGCAAAGTGAAAGTATGCAGAAGTGAGCAGCTTTATTTCACTCATAAAATACTCAGTATTGTTGTTTTTGTGTGTGTGTGAGCATAAGGAATTGCATTTCAATTAATGTTTCAGAAACCATGCTTTATTTTTGTTTCTCTCCTTGGCCTCAGTGAGCCCTGTTTTTGTGAGAGTGTATACTGTAGGTGTGAACAAATGAGACATCAATATGAGCCCTGGGGAAACCTGGTGTCACCTGAGCCGAGCGTCACGTGATCACAACTGAGCCAATGTTTCTCGCTCGTGCACTGCGGAATTGTGGGTAATTGTCTTCCCTGCTCGGTCTTAGTGCGTGTCTCTCACTGGTATAATCAACATCTGTGCGCGTGTGTACTGTTTACTATAACACTGTGACCACGTGAGTGTGTGTAAAACATCTTTTATTTTGTGTTTATTAGAGAAGTTAAAGATCCACTGCACTGTTTGTGTGTGTTTGTGTGCGTCATTAGACACTGTGCCCGTCCCCTCCTCCTCTCGCCTTATTGAATCTTATTGATTGTCCTGATCCTTATTGAAAGAATAGAATAGATGTCTATGCAACAAAATGTCTGGACCTCTCGCTCAAATCATCATGCAGCAAGTAATACACAGAAGTTTAGATGAAATTTATAACTAAATTTTCAGATGTAATGGGTATCTGTACGGGACAGATTTGGTGGATGTTAAAGATGGACATTGACCATAAAAATGCACTTTGTAAAAGTATTTCCATGAGATTTGATCAGTTTTTTAAAATCATGTTTACAGTAAAAAAAAATGATAAATGTAAGAACGTTCTAAAATTTTGAGCTGCACTTTTAAATCCAGCAGGCGAGATAATCATGTCACAATAATACTCGAATACACGAATGAAAGTTTGAAAAAATCTTTCATTTAGATTCATATAAACAAACATTTCAGTACATTTCATTATACCATATAACTGTACATACATAAGATAATATCTTACTTTACATTAAAAAAGGGATTATGTCATATTTTTATTATAAAACTGTTGTTTCTTATCTAATTCTATTTGCAGAAACATTTACACCTTCAATTAAAACAGAATCAGTAGAACTGAAAAAGTTCAAACTTTACATAAGCCAGTAAAGACTTCAATACCATCAGGACTCATTTGATATCTGCATCAAGGCCAGTGCTACATCATATTATTGTTTATGACTCAGTAAAACAGGAAGCAAATATTCAAATCCAGACTGTGCTGGAGTCGACTGTAACTAATGATTGTTAGGAACTATGAGTGTGGGTGACAATGCTCTGATTAATACTTTAAGCAACACAAATCTTACAAACTTACAAATAAATAAAAGCTAATAGACATCAACCGGCATTTCATTAAAAAAAATTATATTAACTTTTTCTTATCATAACTTATTAATTGTTAGTACTATTAGCAAGCTTGTGTGAAGTTAATCTATGTTGTAAGACCTACTGCAATATCACATGAATAAAAAAATGAAATTGCGTATTATTGGTATTAATTGGTACTACTGGTCCAAACCCTGAGGTTGACCAGTGGTAATTTTTCAGAAGGTTTGTCTTGTGATAATTAATATAAATATAAGACAGCAATCAGCCGGCAGTGACGTGAGTAGTACTAAGAAGAAGTGCATACATCAGTGCTTGCTGCAGCTTTCGCTATTGTAATCATTTCCCTATGTTATTGTACAGGACCATGGACACAACCATTGCAGCAATCTGGAAGAAAAAAGACAAAAGTTGTTAAAAATGGATTCAATGTTTTAGCTTGTTACTTTATCACTGTAACCGATAAATATTATAAATCAATGTAAAATAAACTGTATAGTAAAAAGTATAAATGTAGTTAGTAATTTGTCACTTTTCAGGGGATTTGAGCTAGTTTTGTCAACCTGATTTAAACAAAAATAGTTTTAATGCTTTTTAATGTCAGACCAATGAAGCAGAACTTATGCAGATGTGAATTTCAGTAACACACACCAGTGCTTCCCCTATTTTAACAACCATACGTCACCACTTACGCATGAACTGAACTCGTGCAACGCGTTATTAAGACTTATTGACAGGTTTTCTTTAAAGTAACCAATGAGGAACACATTTTACTGTAGAGGTTAACTTTTAGGGAGATTGAGGCTCCCAATAAGAATTCCTCATGATATTATTTTTTTTTCTAAGAAGAAATCTGCTGTAATAGGTCAGATACCTCTAGAGCAGCAATGCCGATGGCCACGCCTCCTAGCAACACCGCGTTATCTTCTATAAGTTCCACCAGTACTGTAAAACAACCGTGCACGTCCTGTAAAAAAAAAAAAAAAAAGTCAGTATATGAGCTTAGCATGTAAAACCTGTGTGTGTGTGTGATTTGATTCAGAATTCTAAGCATCTTGGGGTCAGATAAATCTCAGAGTTAAAATAAATATTGCATTGCTTTCTTTTTCAAAAATGAATGTCAAAGGAACTCTCATTAGAAAAATCAATGCTAATGTGTATAGTTAATGAGATTGAAGGAATGTAAATCTTATATTTTGCTACATACAGTATATTGTGGCTTGTGTGTCAGTCTTTTATGGAATTCTGGTTGGGTTTTTAAATTAATTGAATTATAATTTTATTCCTTGGTGATTTGATCTTTTTTTTTTTTAATCAACTGATCTTGCTCATCAGTTCATTAACCCCCAGACCCCCCACCCCCGACATCGGACAGAGTTCCATACCGCTTTTTCTGCTTCACTCAAACTACACACTGAAGTATTTTCAGAGCAGCAAGTCTCTGGATAACGGTTGTAAGACGTTTGAAAAGTTGATTCGTCGAAGTCGGTGTAATTGTTGTATCCACAGCATTTCAGCTAAAGAGACAAAAAAATATTTGCCTTAGTTGTAAACATAAACCTCAACTTTACTTGACTAACTAGTGCTTTATATTACTGTATATTTACCTGTGTCATAGTGCTATTAAAGACAGAGGAGAATTCTGATTCTTTTCCGTAATCCATCTTAATGGCCTCAACAAATTTGTCATTTAAAGTGCCCAAAATCTCCCCCACCTGTGAGACAAACAGACATTATAAATGTTAATTGATTTATGAAATACAGCTATCAAACAGCAGTGGCGTCAGAACAGCGGCGTGAGAGAAACTAGCTTTATCTCATTAAGTAATTTCAAAGTATTTTCAGCTGCTTGAAAGCCAGGTTATGACAATATGAAAATGCAGAATTAAACTCATGTTTATTTATGAGGATGGTCATGAGTGTACATGCTGTTCTTGAATAAAAAAAAGTACAAAAGGGTTTTTTTTTTTTTGCTTTCAGACAAATTATGTTACTGCTTTGGGGGTTTGACAATTTCACACTGAGATGAGGGTAGAGTAAACAAGGTGTGTAAAATGGGTGACAATCACAAACAAGGTTTCTAAACCAGATTTTCTCATTTGTGCAATGGCTTTGGCTTAAACCTTTTTTTTTTTTTTTTTATAAATGTTTTACAATTTTTTTAGATTGTTTTTTTTAGATTATTAAAGTCCCTGGACTTACCAAGGGCTGGAACACCAGAACTATAATGGCCCCAGCCACCTCAGCAATGAAGATGATGAGCAAAATGATGAAGAACTAAAGTAACAGGACAAAGAAATGGCATGTACAGAAAGTTAGTTCAATACTGCTTAGGATACACTACATACCTTTCCAGTTTTATAAGATTATAAAGAATACACTTTGTGTTTTGTTTAAGTGTTTTAATATCTTTATTATTATTATTATTGTTGTTGTTGTTGTTGTTAATAATAATAATATTAACAACAACAACAACAATAATAATATTATTATTATTATTATTATTATTATCATTATATAATATCAGACCTTTGGTCAAGACCACGCACAATCTGAGATCAAAATGGTATAGTAATGCACACAATTATAACAATTAACACCACTGTGAAGCAAACCATCATTACACTATATGTTTTTAGAAAGAAGCAGGATTGTTGTTATCCAGAATACAATCTAGTGGCTCTTTTTAAGCAGTTCAACTATGTTCACATTATTTTACCAGGGTTTTATATCTTTTTAATATATCTTACAATAAACAATATCTTACAAGACACTAAATACAACAAGAGCTGCATAGCAGAGTGTAACTAGTACTATTTGCCTCACTTTCCCCTATGGACAAGCCACCACATCCTCATCAGGCCACTTTATTAACCATAAGACCATTATTATTATTATTATTATTATTATTATTATTATTATGATGATGATTATTATTATTATTATTATTATTATTATTATTATTATTATATCAGACATCACTCACGGTAAGAAGCATGCACTTGTTCTCAGTTATTGCTCCGCAGCAGCCTAAGAAGCCCATGATGGCGAGTACGGACCCTATGCCAATCAGCAGGTAGCCCACGTTAGCCAGTTGGGCCAACTGTGGAGGTGCATCTTTAATATGAGATAACATCCCGAGCATGGAGCTACTGTCTACTGTCACCCAGATCCCTACACCCAGGATTGCAGCACCTGCCAACTGGAGATGAAAAAAATGACAGTTATACAATTAAAAGCATAACTACATGCTACATTATCTTTATATTGTCTACTGCTTTAATACATTTGCGTAATGTACCAGGAAATGTTTGGACAACAGAGTAAACAGGAAAAAAGATAACACCCAGTTTTACTACATGAATCACTAAGGCCCATGGTAATCACACTAGTTAAACATTAAACCTTACTATGAAAGCACTAGGTCAGCTTTTCCTACTTTATTTCCTTTTGCTTTCTGGATTTTTTTTATGCATAAAATCCACCTACATAAAGGTTAAGGAAGCAGATATACAGTACAGCCGCTAATAGTGCTTATAGACCTGCGTGCCTTCTTTCTTCAATGATATAGATCTGTTTCTCAGGATCATTCTTTCATTAGTTAATTTTTAGAAAGCAACTGTATGGAATGAAATTTGTGCCAAAAACAGATTGAACAAAAATTAAATAATTAAATGAAAGAAAAAAATTCAAAGTAAATAAAAAATAATTGCAAACCAAAAAACTCACATTAAATGCATGTATAAATATAAAATAATTTTAAAATGTTTTTGGATAAAATGCATTATAACATTTATATTATAAGTTATAGTCAGAATCTTGATAGTTCGGCTATATGCTTAAAATAGCTGTGTATTACTGTAGGCTTTATTCAACTATCATTATTATTAGGGCCCAAGCACTATAGGGTGCGCAGGAACCTCTTGTTTTCCTAAGGATTTTTTTTTTCCACCCTTTTTTTGGGGCATTTTGGAGGGTCTTAACATGCTCAAAAACTCATGAAAATTGGCAGACAGTTTGGAATCTGCTCCCTGATGCCTGAGAGTCTCGTGGCCCAGGGCCCTCAGGGGCCCACAAACAAGATTTTGCTGCATAGCTTATACACACTTGCACGTATGCACACAAAACTCGGTACACATTTAGAGCACTGCATTTTATGGACTAAACTCAACAGGAGGCCGGTTATTTTGGGTCGTTCGCGAAAACGCACCTAATGGATTTTGATGGACTCCTTCTAGGGAATTTATACGATCACCACCAAACCGGGCCGATGTGATCTAAAGACATTGAGGACGCAAAATTGCGGAGGGATTTTTGATATCTCAAATGGGTCAGCCGTGATAATGTCTTAAACTTACACTGAAAAATTATTAATAACTTTCTGTGCGGCATTATATTGAGTGACATTACATTGAGTAACATCATAGTGTGATGCTTTCCTTCCAGCATCTGCGGCCTATTCTACACACATACACATCACAAATGTGAACACGCACACTCACACACACACACCCACGTCTCTCTCACGACGCACACACACGCACCAACACACTTATATCACACACACATTACAAATGTTAACACTTTCACACTCACACAGATGCACACACACACGCATACACAAACACACTCATATATCACACATCACAAATTTTAACACTCACACACTCACATCTCTGTTTCACACGTCCACATGCAGAAACACACACACTAACAAGTCACATGTCTCACACACACATCACACACATACTAACACACACATCACAAATATTAACACAAAGACTCACGATGGCTCTTTTGAGGTCTTAACACATTCAAATAACACACAGGTTGTGCGGTGCCCCCGCGGTGGCGATGGCACAGGGTTCTTGGGCCCGTCATCGCTGCTTGCAACTACTGTATATTTATTATTATTGTTGTTGTTGTTGTTGTTGTTGTTCTTGTTATTATAAAACATATATTTGTATTATTTTTATTTTTTTAACCACATAATACTGCTATTTATACTAACAATAATACACTTACACAACACTTTTTATTTGTAAACAGTTCATAATTGATGCTATACTACTGCACTGTTCTGTATATTGTAGTCCTAATGCATTCACTCTATACAATACCACACTGATATTATGTATATGCACACATATATTTTGTATAGAGCCCCTGTGGTGACACTGAGGGGGGGGGGGGGGGAAACGCTTACTAAGGCATGGGAATGAGATACTATGTTGTGGCCACAACTTACTAAGGAGTGGGAACAAAATGGTATAATGCATGGCCATGAGATACTATGTTGTGGCCATGACTTAAGAATGTGTGGTAATGAGATGTCAGTGAGTTAATAAAGGTAACCGTACAGTATATCTGGAGCATACTAACAATTATAAACAAAATCAGTTCAAATTTGTCCGTAGTGTACAGGAGGCTAAATAATATTAGGTTATTAAGTTGTGGCCACAATATCGTATCTTGTAGCCACGCCACAAGATATTTCATTTCATATTTCATCCCCATGTGTTATTACGTTGTGGCCACAACAGTATCTCGTGGCCACACATTAGAGAAAAAATGTGTTTACAATTCCTTATAGCAGGAAATAATTTCCCACCAAAATTTTCATTCTTGTAAGCTCATACACACTTCTTCTCTTAAGCACCTATTAGCAATTATAGCTTTTCCAGATTCTGAATAAGTGTACATAATTTTTTTAGGTCTCATAAACTATGCGCTTCTCTTTTTTTTTTGTTCTAAAGTTAAGTCTGTGT
>JAOVVA010149578.1:0-10234 GCA_028565275.1 Leiocassis micropogon | reverse complement strand
ACACACATACACACATACACACACATACACACATACACACATACACACACATACACACATACACACATACACACACATACACACATACACACATACACACACACACACACACACACACACACACACACACACACACACACACAGCAGGATAGACATAATCTGATGCTAACGTGTGTCACTTCTTTTGTCACGTCGACCATCGTCTCAGGTTACTGGTAATGAGTGGGTACTCTGTCTCATCTGTCTCCATCTTCCCCCATATTAGTCTAGCACAGGGAATGAAACCTGCACCTTCTCAGCACAAAAGAAAAAAAAGCCATTGCATACAAACAAAGTCAGAGTGTGAAAGATCTGCAAACTCATGAATGTACTATATTTAAACACGGACATCTGTTCAGTTTGGTGCATCTATTTCTCTGTTTCTGTGCTTTCAGATTCCCTCTGACAAAAACAGGGCAGGGCTTATGCACCTGAAGCTGAGCTAAGAGTCACGATGCTGCCTCATGATGGCTACAACACCATCATATCACCCTCTTCACGCTCTAGCTTTAAATTCCAATTAAGACATGACACCAGCAGGTTGACTTTCCTTTAATCTGAGTAGCAAAGAACAAACATATAAAACTGGCTGAAAAATGTACGGGGAAAAAAAAAAAAAAAAAAAAACATCTGAACAAGGTGTGTACAGCGACAACACTTCTGTCAAAATATTTGCCTATGGAAAAATATTATTACACTACTAAATAAACAACACTCCCTCATAATCTGAGGAGCCTGAATCCAACTGCATTCTCATTACTTTGCTCTACGGGCAGCAGGAAAACTATTAACACAACAGCTGGATTGAGGCGGAGGGGCAGGAGAGGAGAGAACAGGGGGAAGGGGGAAGGGAGCTGATGAGGGAAAGAGACAGCAAGACAGAGACAGAGCAAGACGGACCCACACAGACAGGGGGAAAAAAAGACAGCGGTATTGACAGACATACAGAGAGCGAGAGAGAGTAACAGATATGAATAAATACATGAGATGATAAAAGTGCTAGGAAGAAAAAGAGCAAAATGTGTGTGATTGCTTTACATGATTTTATATCACACTTCATCATTTCCCACACACTCACACAGCAAGGAGTCATGACACATTAGAAAGATATTTAAAAAAAAAAAAAAAAAAAAAAGATAGACCAGGGTCTGAATTTTGTTTTGATTTCTTATAACGGTAGTTTTTTTTCCCTCCTCATTTAATGCTCAGCATTTCCATTTCAGTTTTGCAAATAAGATTTCTAGCGGGATTACGTCTTACCTCAGCAGAAACGGGTATAATCTAATGCCTGGGAAACGTGTGGTTTATGTAGGAGGCAGGCCTGTCAGTCAGAGCGCCAATAACCAGAGCAGAATCACAGGGGTTTGTGTTTTTTTTTTTTTTTACGTGCAAGGCTCGCTCTTCTAACACGATCAGAGGCAGATGGGATCAAAGATGGCTGACACACAGGTTAGTCTGAGGGAGAAAAGAAAAGCACAGCTCACTGGCAAAAAAACAACAACATGCGGCCACTAATTGAGTAAAGAAATCATGTCATGACCAGTGATGAGAGTTATTCATTCAACACACACACAAGAGGAGCTCATACACACACATGAACACTCT
The DNA here is from genome assembly GCA_028565275.1 of Leiocassis micropogon. Lineage (NCBI taxonomy): Eukaryota > Metazoa > Chordata > Actinopteri > Siluriformes > Bagridae > Leiocassis > Leiocassis micropogon. Next base: position 8,590 of record JAOVVA010149578.1, on the reverse strand, counting down.
ACAGAAATCCAAAAGCACTACAGACATGACACACCACAATGCTTCTATAATTTACCGGCTTGTTATTTTGCTAGAGCTCTTATGTTTATGGGCAGATAGGAATATATCTCACAATAGTTCTCCCAATCCACTTGGAAAGCCAAAGATGAAAGAAAGAGGAAAAAAAAAAAGATGCTAATATCGAGTGAACAGACTGCCAAGGCCAAGGGTGCTGCAAACAAAAAGTACATACATGGAATTGTCCTATTGTTTGTCTGTTTTGTCCATGTACAGGTAGTCCCCGACTTATGAACATTCGAGTTATATAATTTCTGTAGATATGACCTGGTTTAATCATGGAAGTAGCTCACGGGTAATGTACAAAAAAATAGACACTGCAGTGCACCAGATACCAATAGTTACAATTATATCCAAATTTTTAAGTGTGTAAGTGAATGTATAAAATGTCCAAAGTCTGGTTTATTTACGGAAGTTTGTGCATGTGGAGGTGCGAGGAAAAATGCACCGGCCTCAACCGGTTTCAGTGAATCATTCCGGAAGCATGATGACCGAAATGGCTGCCCTGTAAAGCTGTCCTGATGGTGAATAATCCTAATTTCAGAAAATCCTCAACAAAACAGAGTTTACAGTCCAAAACAGTGGAAAACAGCTCTGAGACAAAATGGGAGTCTGGGATTCCTCTTACGATTTAAAGGCACGGAGACAACACTTATATTTGAAGTGTGAGATTAATTTCTTTAAGTGCAATTAAGTTTTTTGGCAACATGATGGCAGTGTGAAAGAAGGGGACAGATTTTGTCAAGCGGATTTTTTTTCTCAGTTCGCCAGACTTAAGAACAAATCAGACTTAATAACGTGCTCCTGGAACCGGACTCGTTCGTAAGTAGGGGACTACCTCTATACCTCCTATTAAACAACAACAAAGTGTTAGAGATGTTTAGTTTTCTGTAACCTGTTTGTGATTCAAAATAGCTGAAGTTGTTTTTTTTTCCTCCACCAAAATGTAAAAAACATAAGGCAAAAGAAATGCAATAAACTTGTCATGATTTGTAGATTTCATGACCGAATACAGTTTTTTCAAATGAGCATTAAACTGAGAAAAACGACTACAAAATTTCTTAAGCTTGTTTTCACATATGGTCCTTTTAAAAACCATACTCAGTTTATTTAAAGTGGACCTAAGTGTTTCTGCTCACACTATACTGTAGGTCCTGTGGAGCTCTCGGACCTTGACTGATTTGGATTATGGACCAGTGGCCAAAGGTTAAGTCACGCTGTCATACCGGCGCAGGCAAGACTGGCCTGTAAACAAACTACAAGTAAATGGATGTGAATGAAATACAAAGTGAAGCTGTGCTTTCACTGGATAAAAAGCACAAGAATACTTAGAATTCTCAACTGACTTCAATGATGTATATCTACTGTAAAAGAAACTACAGTCCATAGTGATTCCAGAATCCTATACCTTGTATTAATAAGCTATAAATATCTGCTATACTTCTCCATGATACCGATACACTTTCGAATATTACTTACACTTATATTCCATACTAGATGTGGCCTCGACTTCATTCGCGTGGATTTCGAATGCACACTCATAAGCGTGTATTTAAAAAAATGTACAGCGCCACCAGTTGAATTTTGAGATGAACTAATGATTTTTCCAAGGTCAATTTTTTTTATGATACAAGAGCGTTTGCATTAGAATATCTTATCTTCCCATGGGCCGACTGTGATAAAACAAAACGTATATGTTACTGTACCTCAAGCTCGGTCAAATATACCTGCAAAAACCCCGTTAAAATTTGTTCAGTAGTATTTACAACAGACAGACAAAAATTCCCAAAACCATCTTGATGTGTTCCATTACTCATCTGACATCCCCCAAATAATTTCTTTGTAAATATCTTCAAATGTACAGACACGCCACTTTTAAAGTTTTATTATATGCAAGATAGATAGATATGAAAAACATTCTAGGTATTAACCCTGGAAAATACACCAATCCACACTTGAAAAACTTCAAAAAACTTTCACAATTCCTCATGACCATGAATGGTTTTCCACTACAGAAATAATTCAGTTGACGTAAGCCCAACACTGATACACACTTCCTCTCCTGAGCAATTAGTAGTGCTAATAGTCTAATAAAAATTCTAAAGTAACTACAGAAAAAAAAAAATATATTATTGTACTTTTTAATCGAAAAAAACCTTAGCTCTAAAGTTTGCTTAAAGCACCAATACAGCAGACAAGCTGAAGTATTTCTCAGTATTTCCCACTGCAAGAGCATGTGATTTGGCCATGGAGAGCGAACAGGGCTAAAACATAATGACGAAACCTGGAGCACTTGGAGTTCGCCAAAATTGCTGACTAATTGCTCCGAGTTTTTTTTTTTTTTTTTTTGAGGGTTGAAAGGGCCAGAGACCGAAAAGACCATAATATTTTAACAATCCAGAGATAAATATTTTCAACAAGCTATGTGTAGGCCAAACTTTTCTCTCCCTTTTTTAAATGACCAGTTCCAAGGTCTGTGTAACATCTTTTTGCTAGGCGACATTAAAATAAAATGAGCTGCTGATTTGCAAGCTGTGCCTTGAATTCAGTAGGTTATGCAATCAAATACTGAGTAATCACAAATAAATATACTTCATGACTCACACTTCATGCTAAGTACCAGAATTTTTTTTTTCATGCTTCATTATTTGAATAGTTTGGGAATAAACTGTATTACTCAGCCCTAGTGTTAAACATATTTAAATGCTGACTGCGACAAACAGCTGTGCGCTGGAACGCAGCTGGATCATACAGTACATTGTACAGTATGTAGGCTTTGACGGCGAGCACGTTAGCATTTAGGATCGGGCTGCCAGACATGGGGGGAAAAAAATAAAATAAAATACTGGCAAAGCCTCCGTAAAAGTTAGGAATGTAAGAGGGGAATGCATTCCTCACCAACAGATCAATCACAGGTTTGGTATGCGCACGATTCAGGCTTCCTCCACACGCAGCACTGTTTCCTTTCCTCTGAGAAAAGAGCTAAATATTTATTCCCATCCTCTGCCATCCGTGTCCGCACCATTCCAGCTGCACGGCCATAAATCAGTATCTTTGAGAAGCATTTGTAGCCTAAGTGACCCTCAACCAGCTTTATATGCGTCATGGGAAGGAGAAATGTTTGCTGCAAATCCAGGAACTGGGCTTTGGGAAGATGATCCACACCCACCTCTCAACCACTCCAGCAGTTTCGATGCTTATAAGAATTACATCCTTCCTTTGCTAAACCTTCATGGTGTAAAAGAGTGCCGTGAATCATGCGTAGCACTGCCTTGTGTTTATTTTAAGTTGAGCAATTTCGCAACATGGACAGTGCCATGTCTTTCTCCACCATGTGGCTTAATCTGATCAGACTTGACGATGATTCTGGCCATGTTCCAAACTGCATTCTGTTCACTAAATAATACCCTTAAAAAAATTACACACACTACTGATGCTACTTAGCATGGCCTAAAAACATGACAGACATCATTACAACTGTTGTATTTTATTTGTTATTCTATTGTATTTTGTACAGATTTCTTTTAGTTTTACTCTGCATGCCTTAAATTGTCCCAGGATAAATCTTTTTATTTTTTATTTTTTTATTGAATTCAATGTTCATTCTACAGCATCAACAGTACAGATCTAGAGAGCTAACATTACCACACAAGCTAAAACCCTAAACCATGCCGAAAGGGAAAGGCTTTACTCAGTTATAGTCAGTACACTGCTCGTGCACTAATCATCTGTCTTGAAACGGCTTCAAGAAAAAGGGTTTTCCTGTTGTGAAACCTGCGGAAATCCTGGCGGGTTTAATATTCGGCTTTACTACTTTAAGGCATGATGTGGGCAACTATTCAATGATTATATATCCTGATACACAACCGGTCAAAAGTTTGGACACACCTAACTCCATGGTCTTTCCTGATTTTTATTCCTTTCTACATTTGTAAAGCAATACTGAAGGCGTCCAAAATATGCAATAATCTCCTTTGAAAAGTTGATATTGAGAGGTATCTGCTACTTCTGCTCTGTAAAGCCTCATAACAGCTCTAATCTGAGGTGCTGTTTGTTAATTGTTGATTTCTGAGGCTGGTAACTCTTAAATGAACTTTTCTCCAGCAGAGGTAAGTTTGGGTCTTGCTTTTCTGGGATGGTCTTCATAACAACCAGTTTCATCAAGGTGCTTGATGGGTTTTGCAAGAACTATTCCAGAACAGCTGACCTTCGTGTCTTAAAGTAACAACTCACTGTTATTTAATTGCCTCATGCCATAGGTGTTATTTCAGCATTTCATAGTTTTGAAATCTCCAGTATTGGTCTAGAAGGAAGAAAATAAACCCAAACTTTTTTCCGTATTTCTTTCACCTTTATCCCATAGCTCTGACAGGATCGCCAGGCCGATTTGCAGTAGATCTGGAGCATCATACATTTTAGGTGTATTGTTTATCTTCTCGTTGATGAACGGTCATAATCCTAGGTGTGAAACGTCCCGAATAATTTTGAACCACATAGTCTAGTGGCTTTAAAATTATTTTTATTTGCTTATTTTCTTAAAGTCAAAACTCTAAACCTTTACCTTTATCCCTGAGCTACTCATGAGTTCATGTACGCTTGGACATTTGTTACTCATAACGCTGTTCATTTAACAATTCCCGGTCTATCGTTTATGATCTGAACGTCTTTTACAGAGAAATGTAGCAAATGCACAATTTCTTTTTTTTTATTTTTTATTGTATTTATTGCCGGGACCCCTGGTGGAAAAACCGTCAGATGATGACCTTGGTTAGCAGTTAAAGGTCAGTGACATTTACAGGAGAGTCACGCAATTAAAATCAAACTATGCAACACGCTGATATTCAGGACAGCGCTGCAATTTGTGACTCCCCTGGTGTTAAAGTTAAAAAGTGCATGAATTAGGTGAAGTAGTCAAAAAAATAAAGAGGACTAAAAGAACACGCTTTCATCCCTAAATAAAAATAAATAAAAACTTGAAACTAAACTTAAAACTAAACTAACTTAAATATAGTCTTCTAGAGAAGACTATAGACTAACTATAGTCTTCTCTAAGTTCCTCTTGAAAAATTATCTTTTAGTGTGTTAGGAATTTAAAAAAATTAAAAAATACATTTTGCAGCAACATTGTACATTTTGCAACATTTGAAAGTAAAAGCCTGAAGTTGCTATGATGTCAGTCAGTTGTGTATAATCTGATCCATTAGTGTTGTATTTCATCCTTATGTGTACTTGAAATATGAAGGGGAAAAAAGTAAATTAATATATTCGCCGTTTCCACAGCAGTGTTTCTCGCTGCTGAAAAAAGGCTCATTTAACTAAATAAAGCAAGTAAGGCACAATTGCAGCATCTTCACAAGCTGCCTAAATATAATAATAAGCTAATCCCAGGATATAAATCATTAATTATTACTTCTTTCCGTGCCAAAAAAAAAAAAAAAAAGTGATGAGGCGGGATGTTTACGAGCTACACCGCAGCCTGTAGATGAAGATTCTTCGGCAGTCTAACATCTGCCACCAGTAACCGTCTTTACTCTCACCCGCTGGGGTCGGAATTACAGCTCACCTAGGGGAGGCTCTCGTTCCCATCTGTCTCTCACCGTCAGTTTCAGTCTTTCTATTCTCAAGCTACACGGCCAAACGAGTGATATTTTTATATCTCTGTTTAATAATTTCCTTTTGAACTTTCTTTTCTTTATCCATTTCCCTGTCTTTTATTCAGACGACATCAGGTATCAGGTGAGGAGACTGAAGGCTGATCTAAAACGTTCCTAGTTTGGAGGAGGCTCATCAGGATACGAGAGCACTTGACTGAAGTACTGCAGAGATGGGAGGGGAAAAAAAAGCACATGAGACACAGTTGAGAGAAAGATACAAGACACAAGGTCACAAAAAAAAAAAAAAAGTGATGGGATAGCATTGAGTAGAGTGGAGGACGATGTAGAAGCAAATGGTTGATGTGGAGCAGACACAAAGGAATAAAAGTGTGAGGGACAGGAAAGACAAAACCATTAACTAGAAGTACACTAGATTAGATCATATTCAGAGTCATCCAGGATTACACTCCACAGAACGATGCGGCTCGACGACAAACACAAACAGAGAGCTATCTGACTCGGTGTGCAACAGAGAGAGAGAGAGAGAGAGAGAGAGAGAGAGAGAGAGAGAGAGACTTTCACATTACTTATGAAAGTAGGAGATCCTCAAATAGGACAACTACGGTTAAACCTTGGATTGCAAGCATAATTGGTTCCCGAAGTGTTCTTGTAATCCAAACCACTCGTATATCAAAGCAAATTTCCCACTTTTGAAATAATGGAAATGGATGATTCGTTCCACAACCCAAAATTATTCATATAAAAATGATTAATACAAAATATATAGTCACAAAATATATAGTAACAATAAAACAAATTAACCTGCACTTTACCTTTGAAAAGAATTGTAGCTGGTGGGGGAGGGGGGGTTATTTTGTAAGACGACTTTTACACACACACCCCTAGCGGCATTACTGATCTCTGACAAAGAGTCTCTGTCGACTTTTAACAAGGTTCCTCTCTAATGTCACTTGCTTTTGCCTTCTTTTCAGGATTTCATGGAAAAGTGAAGTTGCATTGACGTTAAACAGATTTATCTCCCACGCTGCTACAGCCTTTTAAAAACTTTTAAAACGTGTTACACAGAGGAACCATTGGCTCAGTTGTGATCACGTGACCCTCGGCAGACAAAGCGTATTCGTACTACTCATATTTCAAGACCCCCCTTTTTTTTGTCGTGTTAATTTTTTTTCATTAATAGTTAAAATACAGTTTTTAAAAAACAGTTAAAAACTGTACTTAAAACATGAATTAATGAATATTTGCAACAAAATCATCCATCAAATTTTTAGTTAAAATATGTCACTGGTCTTTCTCTCTCTCTTCAAGAGTAAAAGGATGCATGACACGTGAAAATGTATAGCAGTACATTAATGCTTAATTTAAAAAAACTTTCACACAAAATGACTTCTGAATTAAAAGTGATAAAACACTGTAAATGCCGCTGCTATACCGTTGTGTTGTGTAGATCTCAGGGAGGGTTACTACCATCAAAGGACAGAGAGGGGAAGGAATGTCCTCCCCCGGAGAAGCGCAGAACCGCATGAGACGGTCAGCCACGATCTCCAACAGTGCTGCTGCAAGAGTATTAAATTCACCCGGGCTAATAACTTCATCAAACCGAGTGCATCCTATGGCCTTGAAAACGTACAACCTGCCTCCCTGAAAAACATTTCAAGCAAACGAGCCGGCGCTGCCTTCTGACCGATAAACACAAGCAGGAGGAGGATTTATAGGACAGTAGTCATGGACAGAGGACAGGACTTGGAGCTGTGTCAGGACAGAGAGACACACACACAAAGACAAGGCTAAATCATTCTAAACACTGCACATGCTCTGGTCATGCTCGATTACTGGCACACAATCTAAGATTAATGTTATTAATCAACAAACAGTTTGTTGTATCAGGTTTTCTAAAAAAAAAAAAAAAAAGTATTTAAAAAAAATGTAGAGCTTGTTTTGGAGTCTTTAATTGGGCTAATCTCAGTTTTAATAAAAATAGATAGCCAAAAAATGAACCATTTTAATTTAAGTACTTAAAATTTTTCATTATTTTAGCCAGCAATATCCCATTACTAAATCAGCAACCAGTAAACATATTTGCTTGAACAACTATAATTAGGGTGAATTTTTTTTTTAACAAATAATAATCATTTGTTTTATTTGCCAAGTCTTCATGTGAACCTCTTACTAAGGGGTACTAAATCTGGCAATCCCAATTAATTTAAAACCCATTAGAGATGCCTCTCTTTTTAAACATCAATAAAAACAGCTTTAAACACAGGCCAAGAAAGGTCACTAAATGATCTAGTGGTAGTCGAGCTGATTAGACTTGCAGTATAATCTCGATGTTACAATGCTCACCCAGGAGGCTCAATCAGTGATAAAATGCCTCCAGGATTATAAAGCATGTCCGAACGCTTTGACTTAATACCGCTCCTAGGCAACAAAAGGTGCCAGACCGGGGCAGGATCTGTCTTAGGATCTCTCTGAGTGCTTGAAATCTCTCCGCTTTTCCCTCCATCTCTCAGTGTTCGAGGAAAGACAGAACAAACGAGAGAATGTTCCAGCATGTCCAGACAAGCTAATACCTCAACACTGCCACATGGCACAGAAAAAAAGGCATTTACAACAGACCTTCTCCAGAGCTCATAATGATGCCAGGGACGTGTGAAGATCAACATGAGGTCTGCAGGCTACAAACACAGAAATTCTCCATCCAGCACAAGAGAACGCACCAGTGTGTTATAGTTAAAGCTCCAAGCAGCTGTAAAGATGAAGAAACAATTAAGACGATTTAAGAGTGAATTAAAAAATTTTTTTTTTACAAAGATATGAGCTTGTTTGTATTAGATCTGATTTTGATTCAATTCAATTCAATTCAATTTTATTTATATAGCGCTTTTAACAATGGTCATTGTCTCAAAGCAGCTTCACAA
>JAOVVA010149517.1:0-10237 GCA_028565275.1 Leiocassis micropogon | reverse complement strand
TATTATTTTGAAATAATATTGACTACAATAATAATTACTAGCATGAGCTGATGCTGCTACTGATTTTATTCCAGATTGCCTGTTCAGTTTGATTGGCATCATTTTCACTCAGGTAGATCACCTGTTCTTGTGTATTTTTGTATTATAGGTTCCTGCAGTCAGACACTGATCCAGTCCGATTCAGTGATTATCAAACCTGATCTGTCTCACACACTGGCCCTTACAGCTTCTGTTCTACAATTTACTAATAAATTCTGGGTGGCTTGGATCAGACAGGAATCTGGATTAATCCTGGAATGACTTGCAATAATCTCATATACATTACTCCAGCTCTATTACATACAGTAGATACACTATTACATACACCATTACATGGTAATATATTAATCCTGTATACAGGTATATTATCCCAGTGCAGTTAATGACCGCTTTACCATTAGCAGAGACAACAGTGTGATGCAGGTGTGACAGAAGATATTGCAGTGGAGAAACACGGTGACACGTGAGGTTGCAGAGCTATACACAAGACCCTTTATGACATGGAAGCAAGTTTTCTAAGGAAACCTTTCTTTCAGACACTAAATGTAGAAATACAGTCCACATAGCAGCTTTGTCTGAATTAAACAACAATCATTTTGTAGTAGTAGTAAACATTTAGAGGCATGCTGAAAACTATCACCAACAGGATGGAGGTACTGTATGACCTGAAGCTGATTTCATGACGTTCCTCTTAAAGACGCGCTAAACCACCGGCAGCCACTGGAGGACAGCAGTGGCGCACAATAAGAGGAATCGCTGATAAGGTTACTCAGAATTCTCCAGGATTGTCTGTGTCTGTACACTATATCAGGGAAGTATGCAGGGTATTACATCAGTACATTATGTCAGTGAGGAAGAAAAATAGTAGATGGGGAAAATGAAAAGAAGGATAAGAAAGAACAATAAAAGCAAGGTACAAAAGAGGTTCAGGCATGGTCAGGAAAAGAGAAACAAATAAGGACAATTCTAATAATACAAGCAATGTTATGAAACGATGACACAAAAATAGTTCCTTTTTATTACTTACATAATAGCAGTATCAACAGAGTACCTCATCAGCCTCTTTTTTCTCTTTCTGATCACTCGTGACATTCACAAAGAATTTCATTATGAATTCTGATTACTTTTTGCAAATTTGGTTACGTCTTTACTGCTGGTAAAGCAGTTACAAGGAGCTGACACTGGAGGCTCCTTCCATTAATGCAAAAAAAAATCATAGAAAGCCTCAACATATATACAATTTCTTTCATTTTTAATCCACTTATGTGGTGTGCTATGCATATATAACTGTGCACAATGACCAACCTGGCATTATAGACTTATTATAAACATTATCCATTCATTTTAGTGTATAGTTGTATTTCTCCTTTTTGGCTTTAACCATTAACAGTTGAAATTCTTCTAAAAAAAAAATCTCAGCTTTAAGAATTTTAAAGATTTCTAAGATCCTAAGATTTAAGCCTACAACATTCAATTCAATTTTATTTGTATTTTAACAATTATAATTATGGGAGATTGTATGAAATGTGAATGTGTATGAATCAAAATTATAAGAGGCAAAAGTAGCATGGAAAAACTCCCTGAATTGGCAATAGGAAGAAACCTTGAGTGGAACCAAACTCAACAGGGAACCCATCCTCATTTTGGTGATTGCAAATACTGTAGCAGTGATTGATCTGCAGTCATACTGTGTCTTAGGCGGCTGGCAGTTCAATATAACAGTTGATGTCTTTATGTTAAAATGGAGTCCAGTTCGTTAGGTGAACTTGTAGGAAATTCCAGTCCTGAACTATCAAGCGACTGCAGTCACAAGTTCTCACTGAACAGCTGTCTTCATCAGCCGAGGCCAGGACCGTCTTCGTGGAAAAGTGGATCATCCCCAGTCACCACACGCATCCCAGACAGAGCACACGGGGCATCCATGTGACGAGCTCTCCAGCCAGAATCGGGACACCATGAGTTGGATAGGTCCAGAGGGCAGGAGGGGTCTGGATCACTGGCAACTCAGGAGTGACATGTACTGTATAGTTCGATAGAGAGACAGGGAGAGTTAAAGACAGAGAGGGAAAGAGAGAGAGAAAAGGAAAAGGAGAGATAACAGTTAGGTATGATCACAGTCACATAATATATATGGTGAATGTATGTTTAGTGCAGAGTGCAAGCAGGGACTCCGGCAGGACTAACTATAACAGCATCATTGAAAGGGAGAGCCAGAAGGAAAGACAGACATGAGGGCTTCCTGAAATGTAAAGCAATCACTCACTTCATTGAGTGATCAATAAGAGTGGAGAAGACAGCATCTAAACATACCAGTTCACCATAATACTCTACGTCCACGAGTCCCTCAGATCTGCTCCTATACCTAAATAATTAACCTAAATAAATAGGTTTTAGTCTAGGCTTAAACACAGAGACTGTGTCTGAGTCCCAAACATTAATTGGAAGACTATTCCATAACCTTTGGGCTTTATAAGAAAAAGCTCTGCCCCCAGCTATATTTTTTATAATACACGGTACTGACAAGCAGTCTGCATCCTTTGATCGAAGTAGGCGTGGCGGATCGTAAGACACTAGCAGTTCACTCAGATACTCCAGCACGAGACCATTTAATGCATTATACATCAAACGTAGTATTTTAAAATCGATGCAAATTTCACAGGGAGCCAATGCAGTGTGGATAAGATAGGGGAGATGTGCTCATGTCTTCTGGTTCTAGTGAGGACTCTCGCTGCTGCATTCTGGACTAACTGAAGCTTGTTTATGCACCTACTTGCACAACCAGACATTCCTTATCTTGGCAATATTTTTGAGGTAAAAGAATGCTATCCTGGTAATATTATCTACATGTGCTTCAAATGAAAGGCTGGAATCACACCGAGGTCTTTTACTGTTGCAACTGATGGAACAGAAAGGCCATTCTGCATTTACAGTGCGACCCTGATCAGAGTCCAAGAGGTCATTTATTACTTTAACAAGTGCTGTCTCTGTGCTGTAATGAGACCTAAATTCTGGCTGATACAGTACAGTTTGTTTAGGCTATTTCTATGTAGACATGAACATAGCTGCTGTGCTACAGTACTATCTTTTCCAGAATCTTAGAGATAAAGGGGAGGTTTGATATCAGCCTGGTTTAATAACTGCTAATATGAAAGATTTTGCAACATACCCACATACCCTGAGTGAAGAGTTAATTATTTTCAACAGGGGTTCTGTTATTGCTGGTACTAATTCTCTGCTTGAGAAAATGTGTCGGTACAGGATCTAAATCACAGGTTATTGATTATGCAGAAGCCATGAGTGAAACTAGTTCATTCTCTGCAAGGGGAGTAAAGTATTCTAGGTTCTGATGTGATGTGGTTAGTTTAACATCTGCATTAAATTGTCTGGTTTCAAAGCCTAAATCTTTTCCTAATATTTACGAAAAAAAAGTCCTTACTATTGCATGATGTTGTTGTGGAGATTCTGTGGTATTATTTCTAGTTAATTTTGCTATGGTATTAAATAAAAATCTAGGATTATTTTTGTTAGTTTCTATAAAAGCGGAGAGATACAATGATCTAGCAGCACTAAGAGCTTTTCTATAGTTCAGGATGCTCTCCTTCCATGCTATTTGGAATACTAACAATTTAGTTTGACGCCATTTACGTTCTAATTTTTGAGTGGTCTGTTTTAGACATGTTTATTTACAACATAAAAGCCTAGAAAGATTACCATAATGACTGTTCATTCAACTGTGCATGCAAACCTCTTTAACCTCAGACAGATATAAATACACTGCAAACAAACCGTAGCCTCTGTGTTTGGTTTGAGTACAGCAGAGGAATCATGAGCTGTTTTTTTCTTCTTCTGATATTCTCTGTTCCCTGTGAGTAAACATGGCTCTCCACACCTTTCTCACTTCTCCTTACATCATTCTCATCAATTCATATTTCATCCTGACTTAAAGTGTGTTTAATAGCTTCTGTATGTTTTTCTCTCCTTTTTACAGATGTTCATGGCATCAGTCTGACCTCGTCTCGTGCTGAGGTTAAACCTCCTGGGGCTTCTGTGAAATTGTCCTGTCAGATTTCTGGCTATGCCCTCACTGACTATGGCACAGGCTGGATCCGACAATCTCCAGGAAAAGGCTTGGAGTGGATTGGGATCATATGGGGTAGTGGAAGCATAGACTCTGGATCTTCCTTTAAAACTCGCTTCAGCATCTCCAGAGACACGAGTAACAATGTGCTTTACTTAGATATCAATAGCCTGGTGCCAGAAGACACGGCTGTTTATTATTGTGCAAAGACCCACAGTGGTACAATTCTGTGAGAGGACTGTACAAAAACATTGTTTTGTTTTGTAAAGGGGAGGGGTAAACATTTAAATACAGTATGTTATACGCACCTTACATTTTTATTCTGTTTTACAATGTTGCCTAATGTAAAATATAATGCATACATTGTCTCTTAAAACGCATACTATTTATTAAATTGACTAGTTTCATTAAACTTTATTAAAGTTTTAAACTTTATTATAGTTTCATTTTTGAGTTCCTTTGGCATTTATTAGTATGGCGACCCTATTTCTGTAAACGCAAAATCTTTGGCACTTAACGCAGGTTGTAATGGTGGAGGAATTGGACCCTTGGTCCAATTGGAAAATGAGATATGTCACATCAAAGAGCTTGAAAAACTTTACTATGTTGGTAAAACATCATGTTGATAAGGAATAATTATCCCCTTCAAAAAAAAACATCTATTTTAAAATTGGTCAAACTATTTGGGAGCTGTGAAAGATTGTTTGAGCCCTGACAAAAAAAAAAAAAAGAATTTTCACATTAATTTTCATTAATTGATGAATTAATTGTCAGGTTACATCAGAATCACACAGCCTCTAAGAAAAGAACAGTTTTGTACAGGCAAGGTGCCATTACACCTCAACTTTTGTGGTCAATTGTCAAATTCTAAACAGTGTGGAGGCATTTATCAGTATGTATTAGAACATTTTTATATGTACAAAAGCAACTCAATTACTTGAGTTCATAGAGTTATTTTTCATTTTGTTATTTTTAAGTTTGGATGTTGTATTTTTCACTTTTTGTTTGTCTTAATGCTTAACATAATTTTTGAAGTCATTACATGGAGAATTGTGAAAAAGTGGTGTGATCATACAGAATCATACAGGTTGCTTAAATTTGGCTGCAAAATAATATATCTGCAATAACGTACAGTGGAACCTCAGATTGCAAGTAACCCGGTTTGCGAGCAATCCGCAAGATGAGCAAAATTTTTTATACATTTTGACTTGATAAATGAGCGAATCTTGATGTATGAGTACACATATGCTTCTTGTTTTGATGCCGAGAGTCATGTAATCACAATTGAGCCAATGATCCTTCTCTCTCTCAGGCGTGTGTGTGTGCATACAGCATCTTTTATTTTGTGTTTGTTTGTACAGTATGTGTGCCCGCTCGTGCAGGGCTCTGTGTGTAAGTGTGTGCTTGTGCGGGGCTCAGTCTCTGTGTGTGTGTGTGTGTGTGTGTGTGTGTGTAAAAAAAAAACTTTTAAAAGTTTAATAACGAGTTGCACAGCTTTTTTAAGTTTACTCAACTTTTAGAGAAATTTGCTTGCCAAAAAAATATTTCACATTACTGTTTAGTAGACACAACGTGTACCCAGTTCAAAATCTTAAGTTGACTCAACTTGTAATTTAAATATTTAAGTTAGCTCAATTAGTATTGGTTGTAGGTTTAATAAATTATATTTCTCTAGGGTTTACATAGCTCAACTGTTCATCTATTCAAGAAGTTGTCTCCCATTTTATCCCGTTCATGTAGCAAAACATGCAAACATTTTTTTTAAAAATTTATTCTTCCAAAACTAGTCAAAGTTAATGATCTGCATAAAGCAGGAAAATACAGGAGCTATTTTGCTTAAAGGCCAATAAAATAGCTGGATAACTCCAAATACTTATCAGTCTCTTACTGATTCTCACTCACTCATCAGTACCGAGGCGGGGTACACCCTGGACAGGGTGCCAATTCATTGCAGGGCACACATACACACATATATTCACTCACACACACATTTGCACCTTACTGATTATTTTATATTAAAATAGCATAACCATTTTTTTAAAACTAGCAAAGATTTGACTTTTGGAGACTTTTTTTCTCAATGTATCACAATGAAAAAAGAGGAAGACAACAAGAGATTGTTTCTGATTATTTGAATCTGAGGGGAGCATGTCTCTCCAATTCCAGTAGAAATTGTCTGTATGGCTTCATTTAGGCTTCATCACTCCTAAAGCTGCATAGTCACCCAGGCCATCAAGGACTACAGCACCCTCCAACCACAGCAACTTCAACAGCTTATTCATGCTCTTTCTGTATCTCCAAAAAGCTATCCGTCACCAGTCTGACCCAATCCTCCACAGTAGACGTCTGGTTAAAGAAAGCAAGAGAAGTCTTGTAAAGACAAAGCTTAATAAGATGAATTTTTTAGTTACGATAAAACATATATTAATAAGGATATGTACCACCAGAGTGTGTAAAAGACTGAACTCTAACGATTCAATTTACTTATTCATCTTCTATACTGCTTTATCCTGTATTCAGGGTCGTGGGGACCTGGAGCCTATCCCAGGAAACTTAGGGCACGAGGCAGGGTACACCCTGGACAGGGTGCCAATCCATCGCAGGGCACACACACATACACACACTATGGGCAATTTGGGAACGCCTAACCTGCATATCTTTGGACTATGAGAGGAAACCTGAGTACCCGGAGGAAACCCACCAAGCACGGGAAGAACATGCAAACTCCATGCACACAGAGATGGGAATCAAGCCTGACCGGGAACCCAACCCAGACCCTGGCCGTGCAAGGTGACAGTGCTAACCACTACACCACTATGCCTTCACAGAGCTTCACAAAATTAAAAGAAAATTATGGAAATGTTCAGAGTTTTTCTGGAACTTTTGTTAGCTGAGCCCAGACACGGCCGTGTGTGCAAGGGTGGAGCAGGATGCCGTTGCTTGGTAAAAGTCAGGGCAAAGTGGGAAAAAGATAAATACTGTTATGACTGTTTAGCCCCCTAATTCCTGTACATGAACTCTAACATTAGTTAAGTCATCCAGGAAATGTCAGGGTGCCTCAGCATAAGCAGAAACATACCAGCCTCACGTATACTATATAACACTAACTGCCTAAGTACTTTAAAATACTTACCCAGAATAAAGAGTCCACAAAACGACCATGTTTACCTCATTAGTGTAGTTTGATAGTGTCAGTCCATCGGGATGGGGGTTTTATAAAATTAGGGAAGCATCTCGGGAAAGGTAAATCACTGGCTTAGCTTGATTTTTCTAGTTTATTCGTTAAGTGTTTAAGTTTTCAAGAACACAGTGTTACCTGTTGTCTCAACAAATACCACTGTAAGAAGTTAGGCCAACAATACAATATTAATTCTTTCAACATTTATCTAGTTGAAGTTGGAGTGGAGTCATATTCTTCCAATAAGCAAAGGACAAAGACCTAAACATCAGGAATAATCTGGTAGACCTTTGTTTTGAAAGTAACCCTTCAGCAATTTGATAAAAGTACAGATGTGTAATAAATATTAGCACATATCTTCTAAAGTCAGATAAGTTTTCATACACATTAACATGAAGCAAATATATTAAACACTTTGAAGAGAATTGTAGAAATAAAAACCCTTTTATATATACACAAACAATAGATCCACAATATGTCATTAAATTCCCAATCTAATTTTGTTTCAGTTTCAGTATTAGATGAATAACATGCAAGTATGTTATTCATCCAATGGTCTGTACTGTAGCAGATTAGAAACACATAACTCTATTTAATTAATTTCATATTACCTTACACCGACAAGTATCTTTTTTCTTTTTTTAATGCATATTAGCAACCTCTAATTATTATTTGTACATATATCCAATTTTTTTTTTTTGAAGAAAAAATGCTGTCATTACTTATGTTTATGGTGGCAGGCAGTTGAATACTAAAAAAACAAAAAAATATTTTTTTGGCAATATGGCAAAAGCTCAAAAAAAATCTTAGCCCATACACACATATGTTATCTTATTTTGTGAGCTTAATTTTTTTTAAGATTTATACAATAAGCTGTAGTCAAGGAAAATACAGTATCATCCAGAAAGGAATCACATCCTACTCATTTTAAACATTCTTAAGCTAATTGCATTACATATATGCATAATATACATGCAAAACACCAGATGTGTGAACATTAATGCAAAAGGAGAAGGGAAAGCTACTTTGTGTGTGTTTATAAAGAAATGGCAATTTTTAATGAAGTTACATTTTGGTAATGAATAAATAAATAAATAAATAAATAAGTGTTGCATTTCCTCTCTGTCCATTCACACTAATTTTTTTTTCAGATTGTACTTCATCTCAATTGCACTTGTAAAATTTTTATAACTATTCTATTAATAATTAATAATCTATATATGTTATGTACCATACATAGAAAGTGCAAGAAAGTGAAAAAAGGAAAAAACTGTCAAACTGTCATGTAACAATCTATCCTATTCTTTTACATCATGTTAATATTCCACAATGTACATTATGTGAGCATTGTTAATATTCCACAATGTACATTATGTGAGCATTATGATGTCTTGTATTTACAGAACAAAGCTGACTATGATCAAAGACACAAGGTTGGTCTAAGGGTTTTTGTACAGGAACGCCACTGATACATATCACTGTGAAATATATCGCACACAGTAATACGCAGCTGTGTCTTCCATCTGCACATTCCGACCATGAAGAGTCACTGTGTTGCTGGAGGTATCCTGAGTGATGCTGAACCTGTTTTTCAGTGAATCTGTGCACCCTGTGCTACCACTGCTACAAATGTATCCAACCCACTGCATAGCTTTCCCTGTAGCATGACGGATCCAGTTTGTACAGTAGCTGCTGTCAGTTAAACTATATCCAGACACTTTACATCCAGTAGTCAAAGTCTGTCCAGGCTGGACAGTGACATGACCTGGCTGAGCAAAATCAATTGCACCAAGTACACCTGTGATAAATTAAAAATAAAACAAACAATAATGTTATGTCTTAAAGATCTCATCAAGAAAGATAAAAGGTATAACAATGGACACTTAAACAGATGTATGAACTTACGGGACGCCACGTTAAGGAGCACCAGGAAATAAACTAGCAACATGGTGGCAGTTGAGGCTGCATTGGAATCTGCTCTTTGGTGGTTCAACTTTATTCAGTTGAAGGTGGGGACCAAATTTGCATAATTTATTGGAGTGTAAAATGAAACTTTTTATATAGGAAGAAACTCGGTCGGCACCTTTTCTGAAGGGGCTGCAGGATGTCAGTGACAATTAGGATAACATTAAAATATAATATTTAAGATGGCTAAGAGTTTTTCCTTCACATTTATAAAGGAGAACCAAAGGACCAGTAAACATATATTATAAACTATAATTCAGTCTATTTTTGATCTTTACTTATTTTTTAAAGCCTTTCGAGATCAGCCTTTATAAAGAAATCTTAGTTTTTTTTTAACACAGCCTTTACAGTTTGCAAAGATTTCCAGCTTCATTTATCTCAGATTACACATGAAATGATTGCTCTGTTTTGATTCTTCTGCAAAAGTGATACAATAACATTCTGTACATAATAAAGCAAATAAAAAGTAATATATGAAAAGTATTTCTAACATAAGCAGAATCAGGAATGTTCGTGTATTTATTTCTATGAATCACAGTGCAGTAATGGCAGGGGAATGGATAAGGCATATTAGCAAATTACTATAAAAATAGCAGTTAATGACCTGACAAAATAAATCATACAGAAGGCTTTTTCTCTTCATATGTATCTTTTGAAAATTTTCACTAGTGGGCATGCCATGTCAAGGAAATCCTGAGTTTGAGTTTTAAATACTGATACAATTGCATAGCTCAACAGAAATTTGTGTTTATTTTAGGGCTAAAACGATTCCTCGGGTAACTCGAATAATTCGATTACAAAAAATGATTGCGGCAAATCTTCTGCCTCGAAGCTTCTTTTCATTAATTAGTAAACACCGACGAAGAAGAAGCGCTTACGTCACCCAAAAAAGCGGAAAGAGACTTTAAGCTATTCCTTGTATTGTGAATAATGGCAATGTTTATTTTTAATAAAATGCTGTATGCATTTAAAAAATA
>JAOVVA010149506.1:0-10237 GCA_028565275.1 Leiocassis micropogon | reverse complement strand
TCAAACAATGTCCCGCGGCGGGACGTTCCACCGCTCTGTGTTCCCGACGCTTTGTACGCACACACTCACCGGTATTGGGTTTTTAAAAAAACACCGGTATTCGGTATGAAAAGGTATACCGCTTAGCCCTAAGCATACAAATTAACCTCAGCCACTATAGCATTTTATTTAAAGCTAAGCTTGTTAGTTTGTGGGTCGTAACTGAGATGGGTAGCTGGGGTCTGAAGGTTTTGTTTCGGTTCTGTTATGCAGTCTATGGTCACAGTCCGGACGCATAATCAGATTTCAAACTGAAACCTGAAATGGTCTGCAACCGCTCATTAATCGCAACCTGACGCAGAAGTTGAAGTTCACATGATCACATGGTATGGGACATTTAGCCAAGGCTGAAAACATGCAGGTAGATGATAAAACAAATGGAGATGAAAATAAATAATTATAATTTTGTTGAAAATTGGTATGTTTTAGGAGGGCGCACAGGGTTTTTCCTGCTTTCGGAGCAGTCTCACCCTTGAATTTTCCATGCAGCCAAATTAACATCTTTTCAGGAAGAGCTGCTGGTTTAACTGCATCATGGAAATGAAGAATAATAGTCCCTGGACAGAGAACAACGTGGAAGGTCTGATTGCATTTTGGGGGAATGTGTCGTTACAGTCAAAGATAGACGAAATGTATAGAAAGTCTGAGCAGAAACAAATCCGATCTGATCACTTTCAAATAACGGTGTCCAAAAGATCAGATGTATGAAACAAAGTGGTTTTCCCTGTAGTCTGAACAAGGCCAAAAAGTCCAAAGACTGAAAACTAAATTTTTCATTGTGTTGGTCCTAAGTGATTGTGGGCTGCTTCAACTGCTTCCAATTAAAATGCTTTTTATGAGTTAAAGGTTGTATATTATTGAGAAAGCATTATAGCTGTTCCGGTCAAAACTACAGGATCACCAAATTTACTTAAGGGTACATTAATCAAGCCAGTGTTATTTTAGAGACCGGGGCTAATGTGGTTGTTTCCATCATAGCTTATAAAGTCTGTTATTGTCAGGCAGGTCGTTGTTCTAACCTTAGACCGCTTCCTCATTTGTACGTGCTCATTAGTCACCTACTGTAAGAAGCCAAGTTTGTGTGCAGTTTTCCAATACAGAAGACTTTGTTGTGGTATGTATGCTGCTTGAAAGGTTATTATCCAGAATAAATGGAAGTCTTTTTTTTTTTCCCCTCTGAAAAAAAAATTGAACTTTTTAAGTGATGCACCATGGGAACACAAGCCTTCAAGCCTTGATTAACTTTACTTACTTCTAGGTCTGAGGTCTCCAGTGAGATTAGTCTACAGTGAATTAATTCTTTTCTCCCATTTTCTCTTTCATACTTTGTAAGTGCTGCCTTGACTGTGCTACAGTTTGCATAAAGGCATTAAGGTTTTGGTAGTTTTGGTTTCAGTCTCCTCTGGACAAATAAAAAATGCATCAATTCAATCTTATTCAATTTAAGCACAATTAATCTTGGCATTGTTGTCCTAAAATATGCTTGTGCTATCAGGGAAATAAAATTTATCGATTGCATAACTATGCGTGATGGGATCATCAGTTCCTGTGTTACTTTCTAAATCCTGACACCCATCACTCTAGAATAAGGCCAGTCTGGACTCTAGAATAAGGCCAATGTTGCTAATTTTCGCAATGAAATTTTTCATTGCTCTAAAGTCCAATTTTTGTTTCCTTGTAAAGCTTTTTTGTTATTAGTCTCACCACTATCTTTTTTTAATAATATGCTGTATAGTTCTAAGCCCAATTCCAGTACCTTCAGCAAATTTCATTTCCCTAGTTGTTTTCTTTGGTTGATGCAGACCAGTAGTTTGAACCTGCTGAAACACAGTAAAATCCTTTCCACGACTATGGGCTACTTCTTCTGACAATAGGTATATTTACGTAGACCCTAATGTTGCACTAATAACCATAATAATGTCCAATTGTAATAAAAATGCACTTCAGTCTGAACGCTCTGACTCGATCCGGCCCGATCAGAATGAGAGGGTTGGTGTCACTCTTTGAGAATATGTTCAGTAGGTAAATATCAGCAATGTAAACACTTGATCTGGTTGGTTCTATCTTGGTGGAATCAATTTAAATCTTTTTGTGCATATTTGCCCCATGTGAGGAGTACTTTAGGTGACTTGACGAGAATCGAAATTTTGCTGTGAAATCAACAGCCTCCCATCTGGGTACCACATTTACTGGATAGGACTGCAAAAATCATAATCACAGTTAACAGTGAATTGCAAAAAAAGAGAATTTTGGGTTCAGATTTTTAGTAAGTGTGCAGTGGATCACAAAAATTACAGTTAATTTTGTATTACAGCAAAAATAGGAGA
The DNA here is from genome assembly GCA_028565275.1 of Leiocassis micropogon. Taxonomy (NCBI): domain Eukaryota; kingdom Metazoa; phylum Chordata; class Actinopteri; order Siluriformes; family Bagridae; genus Leiocassis; species Leiocassis micropogon. The sequence goes on along the minus strand of JAOVVA010149506.1, from coordinate 7,871 downwards.
CATGAAATTTTGCTTTTGTTAATTGCTTAACTAATTGCTTGAAGAACACTTAAAGCACGAACATTTTGCTCATGGTTAAAAATTGTTTAGAATGAAGCTTGTTTTAAATGAAACGCCATTCAAGATGTTCAATGATTATTATTATTATTAGTAACAATAATGTAGGGGTACTTTTTATCATCCTTAGATGAAAAATGTTTTTGGGCAAGTTATAAAAATATAAAATTATGTACATTTATAATTATGCTACATTATGAGTTTAGTGCTGATGATTTGGCCTGTTTTTATGTGTGTGTGAGGATTTAAAATTATTTACTATGCTATACATTGCATTGTCACAGTAACGCTGGCAGTAACGGACATTAAATTTTTTTTTTGAAATCCTACAATTTTATTAAGATGACAGCACGTAAGGATTTGTTGTGATGGGAAAATGTTTAGTCGCATGCCTGTTTTGGTATATGAATTCAAAATCAATCAATAAAATGTAATGTTTTGCCTACAAATATAATCAAATAAAATGTACTACTGCATGTGCTAGAATTTAGTTGTTTGTATAAAGATGAGACAGGAAACCAACTTGGCTACATAACCTCTACATTATAGCCCTCAATTTGAATGACAAATGTGTGGAATTTGCATGTTTGAAAATAATTGGAAGCCTTGGAGAAAATGTTGCTAATTTTCGCAAAGTTTCATGCAAATTAAACATAGACAAATATACACTCAGCGGTCATTTTAAAAGGAGTGCGTGCGTGTGTGGAGGTATAATGGCACGAGCGACCTCGGGTAATTATTCTGCGTATACGTCTGATGCCAGGGAGGGAGTATTGCGCCATATAGGTTAACTCAAATTGTTGCCATCAGCTTTTTAAAAAAAATCTCCATTTTACAAATTGCGAAAGAATGAACTGTTCATCTTTTCAAAGATGTAATATGTACATATACAGTGCCACTCAATATTGGAATATAATAAAGTTAATTCTTTTTTTTGTAATTTAATTAAAAAACTGTAACTTGTATATTCTAGAGTCATTACATGTAAAGTGAAATGTTTAAATTTGATTTCAGAAATCCAGTATCTTAAAATATTTGAATATTTGTAAATATTACAAAATATATGCTCTAAAATCTCCTGGTAGACAGCTGTGTTGACTTTGAACTTGTTAAAACACATTGGACCAACATCATCAGCAGATAACGACACCCAAATCATCATGAATTGTGGAAACCTCACACTGGACTTCAACCTTGGATTCTGTAACAGTCCACTCTTCCTTCAGAATCTGCAAAATATACTTTTATCTGAAAAGAGGACTTTGGACCACCAAGCAAGCGTCCAGCATTTTTCCTCTCTAGCCCATGTAAGACACTTCTGATGATTTCCTCTCCTTGTGAAGCTCTCCCATGGTTTTGATTTGGCTTTTCTTGAGAATCTTCTTGAGGCTGCGGCCATACCTACTTGTGCACCTTTTCCAACCACACTTTTCCCTTTTTAAGTCAACTTTTCATGAATATACAAGACCAGGATAAGCAGGAAAGCAAGACCAAGACTTGAAGTTCATTTAGCGTTAACAGCCTCAGAAATCACAAATTACCACCTTAGATTAGAGCTGTTATGAAGGCTTTACAGAGAATAAGTAGCAGACATGTCTCAATATCAACTGTTCAAAGGGAATTATTGCAAATTTTAGATGGCTTGAGCATTATTTTATGTAGAAAGAAATAACCAAGAAAAGACCATGGAATTGGAAGGCGTGTACAGCATTGGAATAGAGATTTTTTTTAATAACTATAAGCCATAACCATCAAAATAAAAAACAAGAAATATACAACATTTCACTTATGTAATGAATGTAGAATGAGTTTCATTTTGAAATTAATTTCTGTAGGTGTTAATGCCTTTCCCCTGAACGTTAAGAGGCAAGTATGTAGAAACTCCCAATGGCATATTTTTACACCTGTGGTGAGCAGAAAAGCATCCCAGCATGCAAAAAAACATGAAGACTATTTATAGAAAGAGTTTTACCTATATTATCATTATTAAATTGACTGTAAATCCATATTTTTAAGGGATATTTTGGGGGTTGTGTCTGTTTTTTGTGGAACTTGCACCCTTTGTCACACCTTGTGAAACAGATCATTTTTAAAGTGAATTCTTTTTTTGAGTTGCAAAAATTGGAGTCAGCAACTGTGAAATGCAGTCCTTGAAGGCAAGAGTGTGCACAGTAGAATAGAATCGTGCACTCTTATGCTTCCTGTGTACCTTGTCAGTGGAGTTTTTATTTATTAAAAAAAAACAAAGGAGACACCGGTTAACCTTGCCATGCTACTTTGGGTGTTACCCAGTTTCACGCAGTCACTAATAAGAAGTTATGAAATTTTGTATGTGTTAGCTGCCATAGTTTATGCAATCACTTCTCTAATTTTGGTTTACTGGTTATAAAATCAGTAGAGTGAGCTACCTTCTACTCCCAAACGAACATCATTGCAGAAAGAACTGCAAATAACTACTTGTGGGGGTCTGTTAGAGCACCTTACACCAGGAAAAAAAGCATGGCGTTACTATAGACCTGCCAGAATTGTCAGCACTGTAAGTCTTGGGTACCTTGTTTAACAATTGTTAAGTGAAGCTTGGTGGGATGTAATTAGAGGTCGACTGATATGGTTATCTGGGCCGCCAATGGCTGATGTCCCCTGATATGATGGTAAATTCCTTTCTATTCCTTTTAAGACACAAACTGGTCAGCTTTAAGTACTGGTATAAGTATTACAAATATAAATTTTATGTACAGGTGTATGTTCTTTACGGACTTGAATGAATATTAAATCGCCACAATATGCTCAGGCCAATGCTGATGGCAGTTTATTTAAAAAATGGCAAAATTAGCCTGATTAATCGGCCAACCTCTAGCTGAAATCCCAGTAAGAGCTGGAAACTGTGTGGCAACTGTGTTTACTTTAAGCATTATATATGCTTTTTCCACGTATATTTCCACTTGACCATCCCCCTTACAAGAAATGTTGACTTCAGTGCCACTGAACTTCCTGTCAAGTTTTTGTCTTTTATGCAATTTGTTTGAATATTGGACCAAAATAAGAAACCTATTTAAAGGTGAGTTGTTAGGTGTGCTTTTAACTGCAGCCATATGTAGAAGCCATAAATTTTAGAGGATCGCGCTATCTACCTTCTTGGCTAACCCAGTTGAAAAAGGCTAGACATGAGAGACATGACAGATATTTAGGGACCAGGATGACATCAGCCCTATTACATCATATTGTGTGAAATGTGCAAGTTGTGCAGTGCACCCGGGCAGCGATGGCTTTTTGTAGGTCTTAACACGCTCAAAAGTCAAACAGGTTGTGTGGTGCATCCGGGTGGCGATGGTGCAGGGTGCTTGGGCCTGCTCATTGTTGCTTGCAACTATATTATTATTTTTTAAAATATTTTTTTTATAGAAAACTTGAACTATATATACATTTATGTTGTCTGAGCCAATCGGTTCTGATACTATTGTCTATGGTTTCAAGCCTACTACAGGAATGTACTGAAAAGCTAAATTATGTCTAGTAGGGCATTCACAGTTGTCTGCTATATCAGAATAGCATGTGATCTATAGTATGTCGGTAGAACCTAGAACAAACCATCCATAAAAAGCTGAGTAACAAATTTGTTAAAACAAACCAGGAAAATCTTAAATCAAGCATACTGTTTGTTTTGATGTTGAGAGGATTAAAAAGCTATGAGCGATTTTCTAAATTTGTGCATTATGGTGCCACCTCGGTGAAATAAGAACCACTCTGATAATCACTCTTCACAATCACTCTTGATCACTTAAGGACCTCCATTAAGTGATCCAAAAAGTTTACATATATACCACGGCACACCTTAAGGCATCTTGTGTAGTCCATGCCATGCTTTGACAGTCAGAGCTATTATGTGAGCACCAGGAGGAACTAGACAGTATTACATTGGAACTCAAAAGCATTAGCAGCTGTTTGTAAAAATGCGTTGACTTTGTGTAATAGTTGGGAATTGAGAGACGAATAGGAGAAAATATTGTACGCCATTGTAATTAGGTGATGCTATTCCTGTCACCTGTCAGTGGGCATAATGTTATGGCTGACGGAATGGCAACAGAAGCACGCCTCATTCTGTTTAAGTACTGATTAGGTGATCACCTGAATCAAATCTTGTTTTAATGAGAAATAGTATAAAAAACACTCCTTTGATCATCACTCTTTTTTTTAAATGAATCCTGCTGGATGGTTCTAGTAGTACCTCAAAGGTAATTGGAATTTTAAAAAAATAACCATTGACCATGCCAAAGGAGTAGAAACTGGAGTAAAGTTGTCATCTCTGTTGAGTCCAATTTTCAGCTTTGGCCAGATACTCTGAGAGGCCTACAAGGCACAGTGTCTCGCACCAACTGTGAAATGTGGAGGAGGATCTGTGATGATCTGGGGTGCTTCAGCAAGGCTGGAGTCAGGCAGATTTGTCTTTGTGAAGGATGCGTGAGTCAAGCCACATACAAGGTTATCCTGCAAGAATATTTGCTTCCTTCTGCTCTGCTATGTTCTCCAACTCTGAGGATTGTTTTTTTTTCTGGCAGGACAATACTCCACGCCACACAGAAAGGTCAGTTGAGGTGTGGAAAACTTTTGGAATGTGATCAGGAGGAAGATTGTGGAGAAATGTTTCATATACAGCAATGAACTGCCGAAATTTCTTCTAAATTTGAAATAGAAAGAGTTTTTTAGAGCAGTTTTGGCGTGATTACATTTCTTACATTGAATCTTTGGCGGTGCTCGCGGAACCTCGAAGAACGTCGGGCGGTCACTCACGTCAAACTGCGTAGGTGAGATAGGTGTGTTGTACACCTTTAACATAAATATACAATGTAAAGTTTTGGTTCCAAATTATACACTCGTAAGACCGCGCCTTCAGATCACGAGGGAAATCCTGGCGATGCAGCAGGGTCAGGAGGTCTGCAGTGTATGTAAATGTGTTTATTTTTAATTTATTTTTTTATTGTACAAGTTTTTCTGCAATTTGTTCACATCTACAAATGTTCATAGATCTGTGGTCTGTGTGTAGCTAGAAATTTAACTTGAATGTTTATAAGCCGGGAACTTGGTGTGCGCGTGTGATGGTACCAGTCAAAAGTCTGGACACACCTTCTAATTCCAAGTTTTGGGTTTAGTGATTTATTTTCTACATTCTAGAACAATACTGGAGATTGTGAAGAACTGTGAAGTAACACACATTAGGTCATTACGAAAAAACAACAATAATAACAGTCAGTTATTTTTTTTTAAGACACAAAGGCCAGCTGTTCTGGAATAGTTCTTGCTAAAACAGTTTTGTCAAGTGCATTTGCAAAATCCATCAATTATCATGATGAAACTGGCTCTTACGAAGACCTTCCCAGGAAAGCAAGACCAAAACTTACCTCTGCTGCAGAGAAATCCATTTAGAGTTACCAGACTCAGAAATCACTAATTAACAGCACCTCAGATTAGAGCCGTTTTAGATGATGGGTTCGTTTTGGGTTTTTTTTTTTTGTTTTTTAATCCTAGGGTATAATTTACTTGTTTTTATTTTATAATTGTGCTGCCTGAAAGCAGAGTTGCACACAGAGTTGTGACGTATAGCAGAGTTGCTGCTGCCCCCAGTGACTTTACTGTTGTATTACATTCTACCCAAATGGAGGCCTACAGTATGTACAGTTAAGTTACATGCTTTTACAATTAACAAATACATGAATAGACTGATCAAACATTAAATACACATAAACAATTTTCATGTGCAGCATAATGGAGATCAATTGTTACAGCTGTAGTGTTTCATGATGGAGTAGTAAAGAGAGAGAGAAGATAATGAAGAGCATGACCACTCGTATTCTTACCTCACAGCTACTGCTCTAACCATGCCTCTTCTCGCACTTGTTACTTTTTCTTTCTTCCTCCCTGTCCCATTCTATCACTCTCTCACTCTCTATCTCTCTCTCCCCATCTGTCAGAGTCCTGGAATGGTTGTTTGGAGAGTTTTGTGTTGCATAGCAACTGTGGTTACCATGACAACCCCGAAGAAATCCCTTGTTTGATTGGCGACTGGAAACAAATAAATAATTAAACAAAGAATTAAAAAGGGAGCTGAAAATGAGAATATGGACATTAAAATCCAACAGCCATGATGATGCGTTTAGTAGTTGCATGCATACACTCATGTCTTCTTGAGTAAGGCGAGGCTTATTCTGTTAATTCATCTTGGAACGTTAATGATTGATGTTGATATCCCCAGATGCATTTCTCAGACTTTTGGACAGGCTGTGTATTAGTGCGCATCCAAGTCTAAAAATACAGATGCTTGACTTGTTACTGATCAGGGCATGTGTGTAAATCTGATTGTGTATAAGGGCATGAGTGATTTAGCTCATATATAATGTTTAGCAACGGTTTTGTGATCCATCAAATGTCTTTAATTGATCTGGGCTGTAGAAGATTTATTGACCAGTCATTATCAGAACACTTTCATCATCTTGGTTTTATTTTCCCCTCTTAATGTGCTTTACATAAACACTATAGCCAATTATATAAACATTTATAAATTATATAAATTTGTGTGTTAATATATACTTTTATTATCTATTTAAATATATTTATATAAATATTATATAAAACTCTTCATATAGACACTTGATGCTCTGGAAAAGGTGAGACAAGAGCTCAGACCTTGGTCTTGTTCAGTTTTGGCCTTCCCCTAACTGTGTATATATTCAGTTGAAGACTGAATAAACATTACACTGGTGATTCCCAAGACATTGGTCTTTTTACTTCAGCTGTCCAGTTTTGTGCCAATTGTAGCCTGAGGTTCATGTTCTTGGCTGACGAGAGTGGGATTGATGTAATATCTGCGGTTGTAGTGCAGAGTTGCCTCCAAACCACCATGTAAGCCTGTTAAATTCTTTAAACATCACTTTAAAATGTAATAATTTTTAGCCAACAGGTTTTGCACACATTATTGTTTTAAGTTTTAAAAATGGTCCCATGAATTTTTTCGAGTTTTGGTATACTGTGATAGTGTTTGAACAGTGGGTTGGCGTGGACGAATAATTAGACTGACATCACAGATTTTAGGACATTGGGCAAGCATTCTTTAAACATGTCTTATTAATAAAAGACCTATAGGGCTCCACATTTTGTCCATACTTACAATGGTACTGTAATTACCATAAAACCAATAGAAAGGTGAAATTCCTGTTTCTCCTTTAATTAATGAAGGTGTTTGTATTGTTTCCTGTTGCCTCTATATACTTTGTCATGTTCTGTATTTGCTTAGAATCATGATCTCACAATACACGACAGGAAACAAACACAAGGCTTTGCCTATTGCATTCCACATACTTGCATAACACATTACCAATTCATCGTAGATCAGAGATGATTGATATTGCTTCAAAGTAACAAAAGAAGCAGAAGAGACTTGCTTGGGCCAAGAAACACAAGGAATGGACATTAGTTCAATCTATTGCCCTTCTGAATGCGTAAGACATTAGATGTAACACATACATTTTTATTAATCCAGTTATACATATGGTGATCATTATTTATTTTTGTTTTGGAAAGAATCATTGAAAAAGATTTTATTCTGTTTGCAAGTGCAATTATTTAGTTTTGTTCAGATAGGGAGGTGAGTGATGAACTAAGTGATGTTCTTTGTCTTTGAGGTTACGTTTCCTTGTAGAGCTGTGTTTGGGGAAAATATTGTGGATTGGCAGTAGGGCTGAAATGATTCCTCGAGTAATTCGATTACAAAAAATGATCGAGGCAAAATCTTCTGCCTCGAAGCTTCTTTTAATTAATTTTAA
>JAOVVA010149475.1:0-10238 GCA_028565275.1 Leiocassis micropogon | reverse complement strand
GTGTCTCCGGCTGTGAGAGGTAAACAGCATCACCCGGGGTTCGAACCTGCGATTCCCGAATGATAGGGCGAGCGCTTGGTAGTGTGTTATTTTAGTTAATATAAACTGATCAGATGACATGCCTGGCTACTCGTGCGGTGAAGTGTAAAGACCTTATGCACACTAATGGACACACCAAAAAAAAATCCCTTTTAAACATCTTTTTTCACAGAATGCTGCTACCATTTCTATTGATTTTCTTCACTTAATGCTGTTATTGATGAAGTCAGTAAAATATAGCAGCTAGTTGTGTTTAATCGTAAGTCCACAGAGGTTAAGATCATAAGCTGTAACAAGTACAGTACAACTGTACAGTAAGGAAAACCTCAATTCTGAAAAGTCATCAGTCATTTGAAACCACTGCGTGAAGACATTGTGTTATTTCTAATTGTTCAGCTTTAATTGTTTTTTTAGCATGCTTCATTTGGAAAATATAATACCCTCTTATATTCCCATCAAGCTCAAACAGCTTAGTGGACCGAGGAAGGCATCATCACGATAACGGTCTACAATTTTCCATGCAGTGTGTGCTGTGCTCAGATCACCACAGATTAATGAAGCCAGGGTTTCTAATCTACAGGCATTTATCATAACACACAGAACGTCGAAGAACCGCTGGTGCCCTTAATTACAGCAGGCTTCATTTGAATTCCTGTTCGAAATCAGCTGGAGGATTAGAACGATAACAGAGCTGAAGATCACAAGCATCTCACTCGACGGTCACTCACGGGTTCCTACATTTTCTATACAAGTGGCCAGAGATTTCAGAAACGCGCTCTGCTTTCGCCTCATCCGTTAAAGCTTTTTACATTTAAGTACTTCACAATAAAATGTCCTGGGCTTCACACTAAGCACTGAGACTCTGAGAAAGCATTTACACTCGAGACTCATTCATAAAACGTTAAATTAAACAGATTCGACTTTGGTTTATAAATTCGTTCGTTATTAGTCTAAGGTTATGTGAACCATCTGCTGTACAAGCTGCTTGTGTATGAGCGGTTACTATAGGAACAATAACACTAAAAATGAACCCATTAATACTGTATAAACGTGTGTGTGCGCATGTTACAGTTGAGTCTGAACTAATAAATCAGATTCCAAGTGAATCTGAATTTTTTAGGTGATTTTTTCCCCTCCAGATTTTCTCCGTAATTTATTCGTATCCAATTCCGCCCAAGAGTGAATCTGGATATTTATAAAATCGTGTAACAAACCAAATCAGCATCAGGATATCGTGATATCAAATCAATTGGTCCCTACTAATTCCCATCCCTACTGTTTAGTGCATACTTATATTTAAGAAGAAAAGTGTTAAGCCTTTCAAATGACGCTTTCTGTTCATCCTCTATGAAACAGGTATCAAATTCCACAGAATAACCGTGTGGCAGGGAGAGCGATGCAAAGCAGGCCATGACAGTGAAAACAGAGGAAGAATTTTCAACTTTATGCAAAATTTTTTATTTTTTTTTTAAGTGGCTTGCACCGGCCGCAACCTCGAAACAGCTAAAAGGTGGTGAAGAAAGTGATTAGTTTCACTGCAATGTGGAAGTGCTACCCGGTGTTCACATGACATGCATTTTCATCATCAGATATAAGAGTCACAAATTTCTCAATTCTGTTCGCGACTGGCATGAAACATTTACATCAGCTGACATTTCTTCTTCACTCCCACCTTTAGTTCACTTCTGCAAACTATAGCCCTTTATCTCACACCAATGAGAAAGTGGACCTCATGCTTGTGTGAACCTAGGGTTATAACTATCTATACTGAAATAATATTGGTTGTTGCATAATAGTGGAGTCATTCTCTGCACTGGGAATCGCTGTGAATGAATAAATCAGAGAAGACATGCTCAAACAGTTCTGCCAGTCTACTAAACAAGTAGAGCTGTAACTCGTGTACGAACAATAAGCATACAAGCTATTAACAGCCTGAGTAGCTAGCAACCTGGATGAACGTAAAGACCTTGAGTGCAAGAGGGAGAAAACAAAAGAACGACAGGATGTTTTTCAGCTCGGACATTCACACAGCAGCCTGCCAAGTCTCCAAGATGGAAAAGTTCAAATGACACAACTATTGCGACAGTAAATTTCCCATCACATGACTTTTCCCAACTCTTGAATAAAGAATGAAATATGGGTGTGGGATTCTTATGCAATCACATTACTCTAATGCCAATGCACGATACAAAACATGAAAAACTTCCAAAATTATTTTGGTCTCAGAAACATACAGGTTGATGCAGGTAGCATTCTTCACACTCTTCTTGATGTGTCCCTGCTACGTTCAAGCTCAGTAGGCCAGCTGTAGCGGAGACATGTTAGCCTCGGGCCGGCTGTAATACCGACGCTGGCATTCTGCAACTGCAGACAAAGGCTCACAGTAACCCAGTAAACAGTTGGACAAGCATTACTGAGAGTAAGGATCCGGAAGTACAGCAAATCTTTGTTTAATGAGCCAAGCTTTTACATCATGGTCACACAGTGTTGTAGATCATCTGGAAATTATGACATCACTCGATGAAAGGTCAACGGGCTCAACAGTTAAGAGCAGAAGGTCAGGGGTTCAAGATCCAGCACTGCGCTTAGAGCAAGGCCGTTAACTTACTCCGCTCCCAGGGTGTCGTATCGTGCCGACCCTGAACTGCTCGGGCATACGGAGACCACTTTCTATCTTGATGGCGTTATTATTCTGCACAATCAAAAGTCCAGGTTTGACTTGAACGCCCTTTGCATATCATGATAATGATGGATTGTAGAAATACCTACAAAAAATCTTTTTTTTTTTTTTTTATATAATCACCCAATTCTACTTCAAACTCCAGAAATGCTTTCAAAATCTTAAACATTTATGTAGACACTCAAATATGTTTATAAATAAATAAATTTTCTTTGCAGGAGGACTAGAGGACAGAAAACTTCTTAGCACGGCTCCTCTCTACTAAACGTTATGCAAAAAGTTGTGAACTAGAACTATGAAACTCTTCAAAATCTTTCATAAAACCATAAAAACCAAATAAAAATAGATTAAATCACAGATAAATATTTTTCTTGTTTGTTGTCAAAGTTCCATGGCACGTCCTCGTCATTCATATCGTTATCCTATTATTTTTTAGTTTGTTAAGCTTACGACGATTCATGAGATGAAACTGATGACGGCAGAAAGAAAACATCAATATACAATGTTAAAAGCTTGAGAGAACTAATCCAAAACTTGTGGTTTTCTTAAACATCAAAAATGAAACCACTACAGTTTTCCTAAAAGCAGTATGAATCCTGCATGAAGCTGAAAAAGAAGTGGATCTGAAGAGAGCATGTGAATGTCTCCAGTGTTTTGGTGAGACGCCCCACCTGGACTCCTCACTGTGTGACTCAACGCTGGAGAAAGCAGCACAAGCTTGATTTTATAAGAGTGTCCATAGCTTCTATTTCCTCATTCTCTCTCAGCTCACACACTCACTCACACACACACACACTTTCTTACAATGTACCTGATGTAGCCTGAAGTACTATTCAGACTTCAGGCAGGTTTTAAGTAACAACTAAATCGCTTTTCCAAACTGCCTGTAATAGATTGTCAGCCTGTCGAAGGGGTAACCCATCCTCACCCCCCCACTGGAGAATGAGTGAGTGAGTGAGTGAGCGAGTGCTTGTTAAACGTAAGAGAGTAAGTGCTCATGGCTCCACTGAGGTTTACAGGGTGGAAAAAGACATGTGTCCAAGAGCTTTGCAAACAGTCCAACACCAGCATTCTGAACTAATTGATACTTTTAATATGGAAATAGCTATTTGATCCGGCTAAAGAAGGAAAATGTACTTGCTTTTAACTACATGTAGAGTACATTCAAAAGAAATTTTGTACATTCTAGAACAATACTGGATTTTTTTAAAACTATGAAATAAATACATATGGCATTAGGTAATCAAGTAACAACAACAACACGAAGATCAGCCTTTCGGAATAGTTCTTGCTAGAACAGGCATCATGTCAAGTGCATTCGCAAAACCCATCAAGCACTGCTGCAGAGGAGTTACCAGGCTCAGAAATCACCACTCAACAAACTGCAACTCAGATTTGTGCCATTTTGAAGGTTTTACAGAGCATAAGTAGCAGATTTTTTATTTGTATAGACTGGTAGTGTACACGCATGCATGATGGCTGCCTCACGTACCCTGCGCTCGTGAACACGTCCTCACACTTGACTAACATCATGGCCGTACTCGCTTGCAGGATGCAACATGGATATAAACAGTAGGAGCAGTGCAATCAGCCAGCACGTCAAAAATGGCAGAAATTTTTTCGAGGAAAAGTTGCGCGTCTTTCTCCTTTACGCGGTGACAAATATGCATGTCTAAACAGCTAGCGGGAGATAAGGACTAAATTAAATATTGACACAGAAACTAAACTACTTGAGTGTCACCATGTTTGTCTACATTATGAAACCACCTGTTGCCCCCTACTGGAATCTTCCGGTAACACACGTAGCATATAGGCAAGTATGTGAACAAACAGGTAAATGAACAATGCACGGTTTGACAAAGACTTCTTTCCGCCCCAAGAGGAATCGTCTGTTTAAACACAATGACTCTGCGCTATTAGTATGTGTGACTTAGTGGGAAAACAACCCTGATAGAGTTTGTAGCGAGCGAAAGCAACAATACAGGTTGTTCTGAAAAATGTGACATTTCCTCAAGTCTAAAAACATAGCCAATGCTCACTCAAACGGTCTCATATTTTAACGAGATGTGTAAAAACGACTATGTTTAATGTTTTACGTAGAACATTACTTAATGAGAATCTACCAGGGAGATGGATGGGGCGTGCCAGGGATGAAGATAACGTGCTGTTGAAATTGCCACCACGTTCACCTGACTTGACACCATGTGACTTTTTTTTTCTCTGGGGCTAAAGTATGTGAAAGGACTGGTCTTTATTCCCCCCCCCCCCCCTTCTCCTATAAGCCTAGAGGAACTCAGGCAGAGAATCATTGAGGCAGTGGAGAATACTATGCAAGATATGCTACAACGTGTTTGGCAGGAGCTGGACTACCAACTTGATGTGTGTCGTGTCACAGGCGTTGAACACTTGTGAAGCTTTGTGAAATCGGCTAGAATTGTTAGAATTTTGATAAATCTTTCATTTTTTCAACATGAAGCCTATTTAATGGCATTTGCCTAGGACATATTTCAAATGATGTAAATTTTTTGGGTCACCCTGCAGAAAGAGCTAACTGCTTTTTTCGTTATGTTCAAAGACTTGAAGAGATGACGCCAGCTTCGGCAACACCTGAACTCACTCACTGCCAAAAAGGGGGCCTGGAGTGAAATACAGAGTTATCTCAGCAATAAAGTGGATGAAAAAAAGGTTAGCCCCTAAACACAGCAGCACCTCACAAAGGGAGACGAGGCGTCAAGCCTAGTTAAACATCTGTCCAACAATCCCAGCGTTTCAAGGAATTCAAAAGATCGACACATGAACCGGAGCAGTTCTTTTTTTTCTTTCCTTCTTTTTCAACGCCATGCCAGCTTATATTCATTTGGATTTACTTGTTTAAAAACTTTTAAAACAATAAAAGACAGAATAAAACAAGTTCCTCACAGGAGTAAAAGAATTACAGACAAATAAAATGTTTGACAGACAGGAGGGTTTTATATGATGAACACTTGATAGTGTGTAGCTTTTGAGTGTGAACCTGAGCAGTTCACTCCCTTGTTCAGTCCATGAAAAAAATACAGCGTGACCTCCGCAGTAGTAATATACATATCCCTGCATGGCCCACGTATTTGCGTAGTGCTGTAAGCATCATCCGTGACGCCGTATGCAAATAAGAGTGTCGGGAACAATGGGCAGACTTTTCATCATGCGTTTGCCCCGAGCCAGCAAACAAGTCGAAACAACATTCCCTGTACACACCACAGATATGATGTAATGCACACACACACACCTATATAAACTGTTTTATTTTATACATGGGGACTCGGCCATCGCCCGTTTGATGTTCCATACGTCCTGTATAAAGACATTCTGTCGTGAGATCTTACTTCATTTTAGCCTACACATGGGAGTCCAAAGATGCTAGAAGGCTCAACAGGGCAGTGGCATCTGTAGTTCCATCTATACGGACCAAGTGCTAGTATATTATTACTTAAAACAGCTGGGTTCAGCAATTCCACTCTCCTGCATTACAGCCAAAATGTCTAATACTACAACAGATGATGCTTAGATCAACCGCAAATTTTTTGTTGATGCACTGTTTTGGCCACAATCTGCATTTGTCAGTCAACAAAGCCATTAGAGATGGGAATCACAAGTCACCTCCCGATCTGATATTATCACAATACCTTATCGATATTGCAATTCTATAAGCATCACGATTTTATAAATATCCTGAATAGCCCAGATTTTTTCAAATTTTAAACCATTAAAAAAGTTTGATTAATTATTATATTGATAATTAGATGTGGCCCGTTCCTTATAACGTTAGTTTTCTCACTTAAAAACCAAGCGCAGCATTTAAAACACCTGGCATATTGACAGTTTAACATTTAACTTAAACAGAAAAGCTACATTGTTACTGAGCAGCACATATCTCTATGATCCGCCATATTTCTAAACAAACTTTCACATGGGATGAAAATGCATAAATAGTTCAAAGGGTGCCTGCTGTAGAATTATAAAGAAACAGCAACGTTTTACCGCCTCTTTTACCTTTAATGCCTCCAAAACACATCTCAAAACTCGACGTGACAGTGGGCGAGCGGGATGAGTGGCTATGAGCACGTGGGCGCGTGCAGCTTCTAATGCGAGCAGACAGGGCATCCAACACATGACTAATTAGCGCTCACTAAGTTTTGAGGCTTGTGTAAGCGTGTGTAAATGAGTGGGTTTGAGACTAATTTCGTTCACAGAGTTTGGAGAAAAAGATCAACCAATTAGGCCCGGATCAGAGTCTTTTAATGCCTGCGATTTTTGATAATTTCACACCTAAAAAAATGTGTCTGTTGCGCCACTCGGAAGCTTCCGCGCTCTGTACAAAATTGTTCATATCCGAGGCTGATCAAACTGAAAAACAGACAATTCTGGTCACTGGACAATCGACCAGTTAATCTTTATTATGAATATAAAAACAGTATTAAAAAAATATATATATAAATAAAATAAATTTAAAAAAATAATAAAAATAAATAAATATATATATATATTTTTTTAATTTTGGAGTCAGTGTTGCGATACGCGAATCGTCTCACAAAACAATCACGATTCATAACTGAATCTATTCACCCCCATATCTAAAAGCCACACACATAGATTGTGTGGCTAGACATCTCAAGACAGATATAAAGGCTACTAAAATGCAAACCGTAGAAATCGTATAATCTGCCGCATGATGTGCATAATTCATGATGTGCCCACCCGATGGGGTTCCACCTCTGCTCTTCTGGCTGAGGATTGAAAGAAGTACCATCTGATGCTCAGTGAAACAGATATGACAAATCCAAGTGGAGCCGTCACTGTTTCCAAAGATTGCACAGTGGAGAGAGTGAGAAAGAAACGACTCCCTCATCAGTCCTGGCACTCATGTGGAAGATAAGAGCCTGCTGAAAGATGAGGAAGGTGACAGTCCACTGGCACTGGAAATGAAGCGGAGAATTCGAGAACTAGCTGAAAAAGCAATACGACGAACATGATCTGAAGATGACACTTAACATCTCCACTTTCTTACACATGAGATTTACGACACAGTTAAACTTCCAAGAGAGCACGCGGTCATGTGCAATAAAGGAGCAGAAAAAAAAATAATTATGACCTCAGAAAAGAAGTGAGCAGACAAGACGAGATCCTTATACACCCACAGCACCCTTAGATCAGACTAAACGCAACACAAACAACACCGATTACACAATAAACACAAGCCAATTCTTAAATAATAACAGAAGACGCCCCTATAAGACAAGTCATAGTTTAATGTGCAAATATTTGGGTAGAAAAACTGCGAGCTCCAAAGTGCACAGGTATAAGAGGACGGATGAGTTCGAAGCTTATCTATGAAGCACAATGACCGTGGGACGAAACTATTTGATCTCTATCAATGCCTAATCCAACAGTGCAACTCTACATATTTGATGATCCTGCAGACTGCCTGCAGTTGATAAACCTGCAACGAGCATTTTATAACCACAAAAAGAAATATATATAATTCATTTTAGCTGTTATGATCCAGAAATTTGGGGCTGACCTCGCACTACAACCAGTGACATATTGACTCTCCTTGTAAATATTTTACTTGCTTTCAAGGAAGCAATAATGTTAATGAATAATCTAATACTCCTTAATGGACAGAAACGGTAGTGTTGAGGTTAGAAGGCAGGAACAGGTTGGAAGACGTCTGGAGATAAACCAAGGTGGTTAATAATGAACCTGAAATTCATGATAGCATTGAGTGCATGTAAGAGAGCATGCATTGTTTTTTCAGTCTGAATTCATTTCATCCTTGCACACTGGGAATTATGTTTAACTTTATGATTTAAACCCTAACTACGAACCACACACAGTTCAAATAATTTGTTTTACAAGATGACAATTATAATATGCTGCTTAGGTAATGAACCAAAGCTGATCACATCTCAAAGAAGTTCCTTCCATCAGCTTCATTACTTCCTAACAAAATCTACACAGAGTAATTGCGCTTGGTGCACTGTATACTCCCCCCGCCCCTTATAACCCTGTCGGTTATAAACACCTTTCTGTTTCTCTTAAAGTTTCCCTATGGTGTTTATTAGGAGTTAAATCTGCTTATGGGAATTCGAGCTGTTCGACTGTAGGCGGCTGAGAAAATTATCTTTCAATCTGTTCTACTGCTTCTTGTTTTTAAAGAAAATAAATAAATAAATACATAGAAATTAGTTTCACACGGTGCAGAAACGCGGGACACATCCATCATAAAGGGCGTGGCGTACACAAACACAGGTCATCTTTCTAACTATACATTTGGCCATTTAACTTTCACCGTAAGATCTTAAAAAACCCACACAATCACCAGACTGACATCAGATGGACCTGAACACATTCAGAACATTCGTTCATGCATAGAAAATTTTAACCCCGACAAGACTCCAGTCCGAACTAACCAAACCTGAAAAGCTCCCCAAACTGAGTTTGTAATATCTGTGGAAATATAACACCATTTTACTTTTCAGAGCCACAGGGCGGAGAGAGAGAGGGAGAGAGAGCACATAGATGCAAAAGACAGAAAAAACTGAGCCGCAAGGGCAAATAAATGAATGAGAAACATATACAAGAGAAAACATACATACTGTACAAAGTAGAATGTAATAGTAGCTTAAAGAAAATAGAGGCAATGTCCTTGCTAGCAGCTAATATGATATATGATTCACACTGCACATCCAGACTATTAGTAGATTATATAAGCATTTGGACATAAGGATGGCTCCAGGGTCGTGGGTTTAATACTGAGTTCTCAGTGTTTATCATACATAGACGTACGTTTATCATACATAGATTGGTTGCGTTTCTGTGCATTATGAGTAAAATAAAAAATTTATTTTAATAATTCCTAAAACTCTGCGCACACAGGGAACTGTTATATAGCAAAAACACGCATAAAATGTAGAAACATGCAGGCGTATAATGCAGATAACCGCGCACGTTCACAAAATGATTGTGTAAAATGTCAGATGAAATTTCTAATGGTGACCTGCTATATAACTTTTTTACACTGCGGGCGTACTTTTGGTTTTAAAAAAAGGACGATGCAATTATACCAACAAAGGAAAAGAGCGATATGCAAAATCTGTCACAAGAAGTATGCGTGCAATGGTAAATACAAGCTGGTCTACACCGACAATGTACTTCCAACTCTGTTTGAAAGGTTAACATATTCTGTAACAGATGCTTTAATCCTAGTAATCCTAGTTGATGTACGGATATGGAGTGAATGGATTGATAGAACGAAGGCGATAGATGATGTGTGGATGGAAGGGATGGACGAAAACTAGATGTCCCCATGCTCATGTTTTGTTAGCAAAGTGCTAGGCAGGTAATTCTACTTTTTCTAACTAAAATCAGAAAACTGTATACTCATATATACAGTGGTGTGAAACACTATTTGCCCCTTCCTGATTTCTTATTCTTTTGCATGTTTGTCACACAAAATGTTTCTGATCATCAAACACATTTA
>JAOVVA010149454.1:0-10238 GCA_028565275.1 Leiocassis micropogon | reverse complement strand
ATATCATAATTACCTTAAAGCTGATCAGCTCATTTTTAGCTTTACTCTTTTCCTGTCAATGATAAACACTTATGCTAGTGTTCCATAAGTTGTTACATCATTATAATTAGCCTTTATGTTGTACTGTGGTACAAATATGATGTAGTTGTTTTTTATCATGCGTATTCTTCGCTAGTAATCCATGTCGATATCGAAAATTTAGTGAATATCTGCAAGTGAATACCTTCTGGATTTGTGACTGCCTGATCGAATGCTGCAGGGAATGCTGCGAAATCTCAGAGAGAAGCTCCGAGGTAGAGGAGGTGTTTACCAGAGAAATAAAGGGGAGGTTAAAGACTCGCTAAGAGCTCAGTAGCCAGCTTGCGTTAGCCAATCGTCATCCACATCAAATCGGCTGCATCGCACAAAAGCAATAATAAGTGCTTCCTTCCTTATCTGCCAGCGTGATAAATTACACGGCCAGAATAAAGCGAATAAGAAGCTCGAGTGGAGATGGATATCAGAAAATGAAATATAACACACATATGGTGCGGGCTCTCACATCCTCCAGCGTTTTTAATAAAGGTGACACATTCTGCTTTTCCACAGCCACCATTCGTGTTTGATGATTTTTTTTTTCTTCTGCATCATTTTTACAATATATACAATGTTTTCTACAGGCAGCGGCAATACTGAGCATACACGTATTGGTCGTTATATTAGGAACATCTGTACACCTGCTCATTACAACGTGTGAAAGGTGCAACAAACAGACACAAAACGTCCAGCATCTGCATCTGTCCTGTGGGCAGAGATGTCTTTTTAAGGAGAGAGAGGTAAAGAAAAGAATGTCCAGAACTGGTTCAAGATGACATGAACATGACTAGGGTAACTCAAACAACAATTCTTTACAATGGTGGTAGGCATAAAATAATGTCAAAAAACAAAATACACTATATGACCACAGATCTATGGATAGCTGACTATTACAGTATATAGATCCCCTGTGGGTCTTCCCCAGATTGAAGCACACAATTGTATAGGAGGTCTTCGTAATGCTGTAAAAATGGCCCCTTACTTGAACTACAGGGTCCAAACCTGTTCCAGCACATCAGTGTCCCAGTGCACAAATAAAACTCTGTGAAGAAATGATGAATTTAACTTAATTCAATTTAAATTAAGAAATTATGGAATAAATAATCTGGATACTAATTTTAGAAAATCTATAAATGTATATGTAATATTTGTTATTCCTAAGCAAGAGTTGACAATATCAAGAAAAAACTCCCTGTGATAGCATGAGGAAGTGAAGTCCAATCTGTTCAAGTTACCAGCTGTTTACTGATGGAGAATTAGGTTCAAAATTGTTTGCAGCAATTTTGAGCTTAAGACCAATCAGGCAACTGCAGCCACAAACCATCGCAGCTCAAAATCATCTTCATGGTTAGTAAGTGGAATTGTCACGAGTAGTCTCATGCACCTTTAAGCAGACTATATGGGACCATCCCCACGAGAGTTTTCACTATCATGGGAACTCTAACCAAAAGAGAAAGCGTTAGGTACGCTCACTGTCACATAATGTATATTTTGTGTAGAATGTAAGCTGGGACTCCAGCAGGACTAAACTAACCTCCACATGACATCATAACTAAAAAGAAAGAAAGCAAACCCAGACATGGGGGCTTCCTGAGTAGTAAGACAACCAGTCACTTCATTTTTAACTTACCCTGGTGACCTTTTGGGAGTGGGAGAAGACAGTATCCAATTGTATCAGTTTGCTCATGAGTCCTCCACACCATCTCCTTTACCTATTCACAAAAGCTTGTCTAGACAAATAATTTTTAAGCCTATACTACACACTGAGACTATGTCTGAGTCCTTAAGACTAATAGAAAGGCTATTCTAAGGCTAATGCACAAGACACTTTTCTGCACCAAACACTTTACACCAGGACTGTGTTATTCCAGCTATTCGTATAGCTTGTGCAATATCTTCTTATTTAGGACAATCATCACTGTTTGCACCAAGATCCAGGTCCCACTTCACATACATTCCATTGTATATATTGTTATATTTATTATATTTTAGTGCAATTGCCTTGTGTTTATTCTTTAGTTTATTCTTTAGTTTATTCTCACATCTATTATTGCTGCTGGTCTCTTAGAGCTACCAAACAAATTTTGTTGTATCATTACAATGAAAATGAAGTCCCTTTATCTTATCTTTATCTTATTCTAGAAGTGTTTGCTGTAGTCATTATACAAGGTACCAGCTAACAGCCTGTACTTTTTTAAATGAAGAGGTATGGCAGATCATAAAATCCCAGCAGCTCAGTCTGGTACAATTCCCTGTTGCAAAGGTCGATAGAAGTATTTAAAAAAAATAATACAAAAAAGTCACTGGTGGCTAATACAGTGTGTATAATATAGGGGTGCTCATATTCTCTGGTTCTAGTAAGGAGTCTGGTTACTGCATTCTAAACTATTGATGAACCTAGTGAAACATCCAGATAGTAGGCCTTACAGTAGTCGAACCTAGAGTTAACAAAAAAGATGGACTATTTTTTTATGCGTCATGTACATCATGTAGTGATACTATATTTATTGTTTTGCCAATATTTCTGAGATGGAAAAAAATTTCTAGCCCCTAATATTATTAGCTATATGAGCTTTAAATTAAATCCTGGAATCGATAATGAAGCCAAGATCTTTTATTGCTGCACATGATGAAACAGAATGGTCACCCAGAGTTACTATGAAACCTTATTTCTAGCTACATGTGGACCTAGTACCATTAGCACTTCTATCTCGTCAGATTTAAGTAGAAGGAAGTTAATGAAGCATATCTACAGAAAATAGCAATGGTCTGAAATGTACCCTTGAGGGCACCACCTTTATTTTTACATTTTCCCCTACAAACTGATAATGATCGGTCAAATAAGACCTAAGCCCCGAGAAAGCTCTGTTATTGACTCATATAGCATTTTCTAATCTAACAATGAAAAAACTGCACTAAGGTCAAGCAACACAAGCAATTAGACATAACACAGATGCCAGTAGTAGATTAAATTAAATTAAATTGAACTAAATTTTATTTGTATAGTGCTTTTAACAATTGTCATTGTTGCAAAGAAGGTTTATCAAAAGAATTATGGAAGTTTATATGAAATATGAATGTGTATGAATCAAAATAAGGTGCCTGATGTTCCTGATGAGCAAGCCAAGGGTGACAGCTACAGTGGCAAGGAAAAACTCCCTCAAATGGCAATAGGAAGAAACCTTGAGAGGAACCAGACTTAACAGGAAACCCATCCTAATCAATCCATGAAAAGAGCTGTATCCGGACAAATATGAGTTTGGGAAATCCCCGCTAAACTTTAAGTTTGTCAGATGTATTGGAAATGCTTGGAAAGGTAGCATGCAAAAGGAAATTTTGTGAAATGACCAGATACCTCATGTATGTGGATGTATTCGGGAATCGGTGAAAGTTTCTAGGAATCCTCACAACTAGCAGTGAGAGGTGATGGCGGTGAGGTGTAAAGGCCTTTTGTATGTTAATGACTAGCAGAAAGAGATGCTGTCCGTATTATCATAGCCAGGTGGGGGGATTAGCCATGGTGTGCCTTTGTCTCTTCAGCTTGAGGGTTTAAAAGAGAAGCAAGCTGCACACACTGCTCTTCTCAAAGAGGTTATCCGGCGTCTTGACGCACTTGAGCGCAAGTTTGATAAGCGAAGACCACAGGAAGAGTCAAGCTATGTGCATAAAAGAGCTAAGAGCGTGCATAACGTGGGCATTGCGGTAAATTGAGCTTTACGTTAGCTGACAATATAGTAGTAAATTATACCTTGCCAAGTTAGCCTAAGCACTTGGCTACACAACTACTTTTTGTTACTTGCATTGTTGTAGGTGTCCAGCTTATTTAACAGTTCGTCATGTCCGAATTATACGATGTTGTTTAAAAATGTATGCATTAAAGCGTTTTTAATTCACCGCTGAAGGAAGCTGTAAGTAGCCTTCATAATTCAGAAAACAATACCCATATAAATACGATCCACAATCTGGGTAAGAATGTCGTTTCTTTACATGCTATGTATGGGGTTTTACTATCAGACATTGCAGAGGAAATACTCTTTGTTTTAGCCAGGAAAGTCTCAGCTAAGAGACGTTAAGACAGGGGCTAAAAACCGACAAAGATGACTAAGTGTACGACTTTCTCTATATATTAAGTTCGGTACATCTTTGAGTGTTTTTAGGGGTTAACGTATGGTGTGTTTTGCAGTTGCTGGAGTCCAAATGTAGAGTCGTTCAAACAGATGCAGAGAGAGAACTGTGGCAGACTGCAATGCTGGAACTCATGTTCGATGAGGAGGATGCCATTGGGTCCCATGTCATCAGCGTGTAATATCTAATGGGACCGAGCTAGAAGGACATTTATTTTGGACATCTAACAAGCACTGGTGCATGTTTGTTTTAGTATTGCTTTTAATTTAATTGCACCTTCGTAAATATTTTATTTTGTAAATACGAAACGTTCGTAAATAAGGGTCTATCTACATACCTGTCCAATAACCAATCAAGTCACTAAGTTATGAGGGCTTGGGTTGGGCTAAATAAAAAATAGTGGCTGGGTAATATCCCAATAGATTTCAGGGTTTTGGAAGTGTCTTTTTTTTTTTTTCAATAACCAATCAATGTTGAGATTGAGGGAAGAACAGAGTTGTGCAAAGGTGTAAAATGCAAATAGGGCTTGAGGTGTGAATGTCTCCTGACAAAATCCATGATTATTTGCCATGGCAACAAATTGTTGTACCATGGAAGAATACCTCAGCAAGATACATCCCAATTGGTATTAATCTGGAAGCTATCCTAGCTTGGTGGAATTTGATGTATACGCTCAGTGGTACTTGTAGATACTTCTGAAAATCAGTGGTGCATACGAGTTTCCAAGTACAGATACACCTCTTTTCATGCGGTGAATTTGGGTGATAACGGATAGCAGGGCTTGATCTGCAGTCATACTGTGTGTTAGGAGGCTGGAAGTTCAGTATAACAGGAGATGTGTTTACGTTAATATGGAGTCCAGTTTATTATTGTTAATTTACCACTTTAACCAGCGTATATTTATTTCCTGCTATTTGCGCAAAAACGCTTTTTTACTTGACTTGATTTGACTTGGTTATGATGCCCTAAATCCTGATTAATACATTTGGCTATGAAAATAACTGCTGTGCTAAAATTTGGCCTATAGTTGGACAGCTGACAGCAATCGAGGTCACGTTTCTTAAATAGTGGTTTGATAACTGCTAGTTTAAAAGATTTTGGTACATATTTTAACCAATGCTGAGAGGAAAGTTACATATTTGTAGAGATTCAATTCTTTCTGGTATTATCTTCAGGGGTGGGTAGTAATGAGGTCCGTTTACTCCGTTACATTTATTTAAGTAACTTTTTTTTTTTTTTTATGTACTTCTATGAGTAGTTTTACTGCAGCATACTTTTTACTTTTACTTGAGTAGATTTGTGAAGAAGAAACACTTCTCTTACTCCGCTACATTCGTCTACGTTTGACTTGTTATTTTTCTACCTTTTATTTTACACATTATAAATTCTTTATTTTTGCCAGAGAAATGCAGCAGGTGGATCTACCACATGACTGTTTCACCAAGAGGATGATCACCCCTGGCCTCATATACAAAGCATGTTTCGCTCACGCACACAGTGCAAAAAAACAGCTTCAGCATATTAAAAACTCGATTTCTAACCTGAGGAAACATGTCACAGTTAGTTTAATTTTAAAATGTCCTTTCCTGATATTTTCATTCATTCATTTCATTTCATTCATTTTCATTTTTGTCATTCTAAAACATGAACTCCTCACTGCTAGGTGTTACTTGTTTGCATGTTTATGAGGAGGACTTATTCCTAGTTATTTTTTCTACAGTATTAAATAAGAATCTCGGTTTTTGGTATATTCTATAAGAGCGGAGATATATGTTGATATGGCAGCTTTTTTATAGGTCAAGGAGCTCTCCGTGCAAGCTGTTTAAAACACTGCCAAATGAGTAGTTTTCCAGTGGTTTGTCTTAAAGTGTGTGTGATCATTATACCAGGGTGCTATTTCATTTCTCTTGATTTCTTTTTTCTTTTAAGTGCAGCCACGGTATATAAACTGTAACGGAACGCTGACTCTAAGGATTCAGTCGCATTATTACAGTATACGTTGTGTGGGTCAGATGGTGATCCAATCACACTTGATAACTCTGAGAGATTACCGACTGTGGAAATGCGACTATACAGTATCTTATATTTTTATTCTGATTATAAATACACACATGGAGAAATTTGTTTGTAAGAAAGAAATGCCTACAATGGTGACAGAAATAACTTGAAACTGAAAATAATTATTATACTTAATGTAGTATTAATAAATAATAAATAAATAATGAAAAGTGACTAAAGAAAATTAGACATTGTTTTTGAATTGTGATTCAACAGAATAATAAAGAAAGAAAGAAAGAAAGAAAGAAAGAAACTGGCCTGGAAAAATACGATGTGACCCTTAACATTTTTTCAGTTTTTTTTTTTTGCCCAACCTTATGAGCTAATCACTGCAATCAAGTGATTTTTTGTGGCTCTCAGTCAGACTTCTGCACCTTTCGACAGGTAGTTTGGCTCACTTGGCATAAGATCTAAATATAACAGTTAGACTATACCAAATGTACATTTGGTACCTTTTATCTGAAGCTAGAACTGTTACATATTGGATCGTGTACATCTAAAGCACATGTTGGTAATGAAACAATCACTGATCAGGAGCTTAATGCATTGTGTTTAACAGAATCAGTTTAAACCCATGACAGCTGGAGCAGTTTGCTCATTGCGAGGTCCAAACTACCTGTTGAAAGGTGGAGAAGTCTGACTGAGAGGTACAGAAATTGCTTGATTGCAGTAATCAGCTCAAAAGGTTGTGCAGAAAAAAAAAAGGAAAAAATGTTAAGGATCCCATTATTTTTGTCCAGGCCAGTTTATTTATTTATTTATTATATTTGTTATATTTATATGTATCCCTGGAAATGTACGGTTCTGAGAATATACAATTTTAATTATATATTGCTATATAGTGGTATACGGTTCAACCAAAATAATATTACTTGTTTGTTTGTTTGTTTGTTTTTTTGTTTGTTTGTAATCTTATTTTGGTTTAACCCTGTACCAGATCACTATATGCAGTAAGTATATACCGTATATACAAGTTGTATATTCTCGGAACCCTAAATTTCAAGTTATAAATTTTAAGGGCTTTATACGGCAAGGATACTGGTGTTCTATATCTACAGTGATATATACTCTATTTCCAAGACTAGTGTATATATTCTACAGTATATGTTCATTATGTTGGAAACAATTCTTAAAGCCCTGTACAGTATATCCAGATCTGTGTATTTTCAGAACAATTTTGTGATCAGACTTTATGTATTTAGGAACTATGTCTTTAGGGTCTTATATTCCAATTGCCCTATTTTTCCAGAGTCCTGTGTTCCCAGGATCTTACTATATGTTTGTATTATCCTAAATTCCTAGAGGCACCTAGTCCCTGTATCACCTTGCCCCCATAGTCCCTGGGGGAGCATTCCTATGTTCCCAGGGCCCTATGTTCCCTAGTTATTTTTCTTTTAGCACACCATAACTATTTTATTCTGTTTCAGAAAAAAAGTTGATTTTATTGGAACAAAGTTTCACAAATTTTTAAACATATGTAACATGGTAACATGGGGCCATGGGTACAAACGACCGTAGACCTGGGAAACACAGGGCTCTGGGAACACAGGGCTCTTTTCAAGCTTCCTTTATATGCCAAATAAATTTGGGGACCATCGGTCCCTGAGCACATAGGGCCCTTGGAATGTAGGGATGACCGCTATGTGACTTGGCCTTATGTCATCTTGTCCCCATGTCACCACATTCATATGTCAGCTTGGCTCTATTTTCAACTTGCACAACCTAGCTCTTTATTTCCGAGCCCTATGTCAACTCAGCCCTAGATCACCTAAGTTACATTATCTTGACCCTATGTCACATCAGCCTTATCTCACCATAGCCATATATTCCCAGGGGCCAATGTTACCTTGAACCTATATAACCTCAGCTCCAAATCACTTTAGTCTTATCTCACCTCAGTTCTTTATCTTCCAGACCCTATGTCACCCCTGTTTATCTCATCTTAGCCCTATATTCCCAAGGGCCAATGTTGTCTTGGGCCCTATGTCACCTGAGCCCTATATCACCTCAACCATGTCAGCTTAACTCTATTTTACCTTAGCTTATTATACCTAGGACTACATGGCACTATGTTATGTGTCATCTCAGCCTATTGTCACCTCGAATTATCCCAGATCAAGTAATACACTCATCAACCAGGTCTATAACCATTGACATCTTAGAGTGGGAGTTCGTGTGTGTTCTTGTTTGTGAAATACGTTCCCTGCTAGCCTCATAGCTCTAGTGGTAAATTAAGCAAGCAGACTTCAGACAACAAACTTGTCTTACCTGATCAAACAAGAGGAACAATGCAGACATTTCATTTTTGATATGAAGAGTTTATTAAAGTGAAATGGAACATTCATTAGAACAAATGTTCAGAAGAGCAAGTGAGTTTGAAGATATTGGCATATCAGAGACTTGGGACGGAGAAGCTGATGTAAAAACTCTGAAATACATCCTGGGGTAAAAAATATAAGTAAACAATAACTTGTTTGTGTGTGTTTGTGTGTGTGTAATGTTGGAAGTTGGACTGTTGTAATGCTGAAGCAATGCAGGAAAAATATAAAAATGCAGGAAATGCAGGAAATCAGGAAAGATATAGGCTAAAGGTTAGTGCATGTTGGAATTATACACAGACAGCCGATCATTTTAGAAAATTTTTAGCCATGCTAATAGTTTATAAAGTTACAAAAGGATTTTGATTCAATTTCATAATTTGAGACATATTTCTAAAATACATTTTGTACTTAATGAAGCCACAAAGAAAAGGTATGGTATTATTAATGCTACAAAATGTGTTTATATCAAAATAATTTAAAAAAAATAATAAATAATGAAAAGGTATCCTTTTCTTAGGAGAAATGGAACAAAAATGAAAGAAACAAGAAGTCAGAAAGTATCATTTCATAATCAACTTCAATAGTTTAACTAATTAGCACATAATAATCTCTTATTGTAACTGTAATTTTTCTTATGCCTTTATGCCTTTATGGCAGTAAGAGTCGATCACCACTGACACTTCCTGTTCATTTTATTCAGTGCATGATCACATAAAGATGATATAGTGTATAAATACGAATGGATACGTATGAATGAATATGCATGTATACACAGAGATAGCTGAATAATATCATGCAGGTCCCCCTAGTGCTGTCAAACAGCTCTGACACATTGAAGCATGGACTGTACACAGCCTTTGAAGGTGTATTGTAATACATCTGCAACCAAGCAAGCAAGTTAGCCGCAGATCCTTTAAGTCCTGTAAGTTATGCGGTGACGCGTCCAAGGATCCGGCTTGTTTGTTTGGCACATCCTACAGATGCTCAAACAGATTGAGATCTGAGGAATTTTCAAAGCCAAGTCAAAACATTGAACTCTTTGTCATATTCTTCAAGGCAAAATAATCACTAGATCAGGCCACCTTCTTTTATTGCTCAGCAGTCCAGTTCTGATGCTCAGGTACCAACGGTATACCCTGACGGTGTTGGGCAGGGGTCACTCTGACTTCGATCCATTGTGTGTTCAGCCACTTTCCCTCATGGCCAATATCTTTTTTCAGCAATGAGAAACTGCAGTAGCTCTTCAGTAGGAAAATACCACATGGGATAACCTTTTTACTGCATATGTCTTAGTGAAACTTTGTGTGCCCATAACCCTGACACAGGTTTAAAGTTGTCCTTCCACTTTTGGAAGGGACTAAACACTGTTTACATGGAACACTCCCCAAGACCGGCTGTTTTAGAGATGATCTGAGTCAGTTGTCTAGTGATCACAATGTGGCTCTTGTCAAAGTCCCTTATGCTTTTTCCTTTTTTTTTTGCTTCCAGCACATCAACTTTAAGAACAGAGTGATCACTTGATGCCTAATATATCACACTCCATTGACAGGTGGCATTCCAGCATGTTTTTATTAATGTCACTTCTTGGTGGTTTTAATGTCATGGTTGATCAATAGTATTTTTATATACAATATAAAATATGTACAATACTTTACAAAT
>JAOVVA010149403.1:0-10239 GCA_028565275.1 Leiocassis micropogon | reverse complement strand
GTGCAATGTCTTTTAGGTAACAACGTGCTACAGGAGTTTCCAATCAAAAGTTTCCGATTTTTCAAGCTCCTGTAAATGAGCTGTGCCGATAGAAATTATAACGTATTCGACTCTGTGCATTAATTTTACCTGTGCTACTTTTAGAACTGCTGAGACCTGACCAATCACTGTGGGATAACCTTTATTAATATTTAGAGATCAGGCTAAAACTGTCATTAGGAAAGTTTGATTTCATTAATACTTAAAAAATGAAATACCCCACAACAGCGACAGAGCAATCAGATCATGTTTAGAGAGAGACGAGGAAAACCCAAATTCCCTGCTGACCTTTTAAATATATCATTTCCAATTGCCAAATTAATACATTTACTCCCTTATAAATAGTTAATTGCAGAGACTTAAATAAGAATCTTACAGAAAATCATGGCAGATCTCTGGCTCTGAGTAGACTTCAGAAATACAGCAGCAGCGAGATGAGGCGGTAAAGTGCTAACAGGCCCCTGTGCACCACAATAACACTATAGGACACATATAATATGCCTGTGAGCTCACCATTAAACAATGCCCAGATACTTGTAAGAGCCAGTCATGCTCCAGGATTTTACAGTATAACCAGAGATTTAATGTCTGGATAAGATTTCGACTTTCTTTTTGCCCATGTGGTTGATATTCAGGGTGGGGGTGTGTGGAATAAATCCTGAAAGGTGGCAGTTGTATTCATCAAAGCAGATTATATATACATATTTTTTCTGAATTAATATCTCCTTAAGATACTACAATACTAGTTATTACTAGTTTTATGAACTGAATGTTCATACATGGAATGACTGCAGTGGGCTCCGAGCCATCTTGGCTGGGATCGTAATTCATGTATGTACGGTCTTTTTTAAAACGTTTGCACCATTCAAATGTTTAACTGCAGCTAAGAGTCTCATCACTGTACTGTGATTAAGGTCTTCTGGAAATGTCAACGTTTTACTCTTTCTTTCACAATTAATTTAATCACAAGTCCTTTTTTGACTTGAATGCCCCTTCATGTAGCTGAATGAATGTAGCTACAGTACAAACAAAAACAGACATAGTGCCAGGAAACAAGGAAGAAAAGGAAGGCACTGCTGTTTTAGCTATTTTCCCATCTACTTTTTTACTGTTCACCTTAAACTAAAAAAGTTACCCACAATGCCTTGCATTCCACATGCCCGAGAGCAGTACAGACGCTTTATGAGAGAGTGTCCCCAGTAATATCTCAGCACAAGTGATTGCACTCATTCATCAAATGACACAAAAGCAAGGATTTAGAGAGCAGGAACTTTACAATGCAAATCATTCTGTCGCAATTAGCACATAACTACCCAATACCACTGCGCTAAGATTAGACAGGAATCAGAAAACTTAGAGTAGACTGGAAATTGAAGCCCAGAGCAAAACATTCAGACATGCTCTGAGACTGATTACTGGAGCTGTGCTTAGATCCTACTTATATACAGTAAGTTATATTTAGCTTTGAAGTAAAATGAGAAAGACGACTTCTTTTGCTGTTTTGCAGGCGTTTGATGAGGATGATGTCGGAAAACACATCTTAGCCAGTGTGACGTGTTATTGAGCCTTTGGTTGTGAAGTGCTGTGTATTTATGAAAATCTCAAAGTGAAGTTTTGGTTTTGTACTGTACATAAAGCAACCTGATTTCAAATTCATTATAATGTTGGTTGTTATGTTTCTTTTTTTTTTTTGTATTTGCATATTATTTGCACAATCACAGTTATTGTGTTGCACACATGGTCCTGGAGAAACAACATATAATCTCAACATCATGGAATTCAAACAAACGACAAGGCTTTTTAGTTCATTATACAAAGCAGTGTACAGTACATCCTGGACAGGGTGCCAATTTCTTGCAGGGTATGCACACATTCTGTACTCACACACACAACCAACCACATACACACACACACACACACACACACACACACACACACACACACACACACTGCGGGCAAATTGGGAACGCCAGTTAGTTAGTCTAATCTGCCTGTCATTGGACTGAGGGAGGAAACCAGTGAACCAGTGGGGGAAACCCACCAAGCATGGGGAGAACATGAAAACTCCAAAAACACAGACCCAAGGCAGGAATCGAACCCTTGACCCTTGAGATGTGAGGCCACACCACATAAATCTTTAAATTCTTAAGCAATTCATTTCCATATTAAACATTTCAAGGGTGAATTTCTGTGGTTCATTTGATTATTTAAAAATAAAGTTGTAAGATATTGAACTGGAACTAAACCTATGACCACAGCACTGTACAAAACTTAGAGAGTCAACAGTAATCATAGTAAAATGTACTGTGCAATACATTAATTTCATTTTTAGTTAAACAGCCTATTAGTTCTTTTTTATGCAGGTCAATGTGAAGAGTCAATCAGTAGCACTTATGTTGCCCTGGGCAAACTTCCCTTCAGCTCCCTGCTAACAAAAAAGCTCCTTTTTTAATGCTTTATACAAACTTACAGCACACATAAATGAATAAATAAATGAATCATTGACTAACTCTAGGCATACTGTAGGCACTGTAAGATACTCAATATATTATAAAAGATACAAAGTGTTTAAGTATTATAGAAGATGTTTTTTTAAGTTCATCTACAGATGAATTTCCTGATTGAGCCCAGGACATAGTCATTACAATTAGAGAAATCTTTTCTGATTTTCTGATTTGTCAGTAAAAATGAGAAAACCCAAATTAGTAATCTGCTGGTTACAATAGGTTGTAATGGCTTTGTTGCAATGTACACACATTATAATGTACAAAACTGGCTAAAATCATTATGCACATACTGTACACTACCAGTCAAAAGTTAAGACATCCCTTGTAATTCCATGGTGTTTTCTGATTTTTATTTTTATATCTACACTGTAAAACAATGCCGAAGGCATCCAAAATATGCAATAGTTTCCTTCCAAATGTTTATATATAGCTGTGTCTGCTACTTATGCTCTGTAAAGCCTTCATAACTGCTCTAATCTGAGGTGCTGTTTGTTAATTGGTGATTTCTGAGGCTGATAACTCTAAATGAGCAGAGGTAAGTTTTGGTCTTGCTTTCCTGGGAAGGTATTCATGAGCGACAGGTTCATCATGGGGCTTGATGGGTTTTTCAAATGCACTTGACAATCTTCTTTGTCTTTCGGCTGTTCCCTTTCAGGGGTCGCCACAGCGAATCATCCGCCTCCACCTAACCCTATCTTCTGCATCCTCTTTTCTCACACCAACTAACTTCATGTCCTCTGTCACTGCATCCATAAATCTCCTCTTTGGCCTTCCTCTAGACCTCCTGCCTGGCAGTTCCGACCTCAGCATCCTTCTACCAATATTCTCACAAACTCTCCTCTGAACATGTCCAAACCACCTCAATCTGCCCTCGTTGACTTTATCTCCAAAACATCTAACATGAGTTGTCCCTCTGAGGAAATTATTCTTTATCCTATCCATCCTTGTCACTCCAAAAGAGAACCTCAACATCTTCAGCTCTGCTACCTCTAACTCTGCCTCCTTTCTTTTCTTCAGTGCCACTGTCTGGCTGGTCTCACCACTGTCCTGTACACCTTTCCTTTCATTTTTGCTCTTACTCTTTTGTCACATAACACACCTGACACTTTTCTCCACCCATTCCAACCTGCCTGTACCCACCTCTTCACCTCCTTTCCACACTCTCTACTTAAAGTCCTGCACCTTCTTTACCTCTGCTCCCTGTAGCCTAACCGCTCCACTTAGGTTCCTCTCATTTACACACATGTATTCTGTCTTGCCACAGACAACCTTCATTCCTCTGCTTTCCAGAGCGTACGTCAACCTCTCTAGATTTTCCTCCACCTGTTCCCTGCTCTCGCTACAAAGCACAATGTCATCTGCATCACCATAGACAAACAAGAAGGGGCTCAGAGCGGATCCTTGATGTAGACCCACCTCCACCTTGAACTCTTCTGTCACACCTACAGCACATCTCACCGCTGTCTTACAGCTCTTATACATGTCCTGCACCACTTTAACATACTTCTCTGCCACTCTCTTCTACTCTGCCACTCCAGACTCCTACAATACATACCTCATACAATACTACAGCTCCTCTCTTGGCACCCTGTCACACGCTTTCTCTAAATCTACCAAGACACAATGCACTCCCTATTACCTTCTCTGTACTTCTCCATCAGCATCCTCAAAGCAAATACTGCATTCGTACTCTTTCTAGGCATGAAACAATATTGCGGCTCACAAATGCTCACCTCTGCTCTTAACCCAGCTTCCACTACTCTTTTCCATAGTATGGCTCATCAGCCATATTCCTCTGTAGTTGCCAGCTCTGCACATCCCTCTTGTTCTTAAAGATTGGCACTAATACACTTGTCCTCCATTCCTCTGGGATCCTCTCACTTTCCAAAATCTTGTTAAACAGACAAGTCAGAAACTCTATTGCAACCTCTCCTAAGCACTTCCATACCTCCATACTGTAGATATGTCATCAGGACCAACAGCCTTTCCACTCTTCATCCTCTTTAATGCCCTCCTCACCTCACTCTTACTGATTTTTGGTACTTCCGGCTCGATAACAGTCATCTCCTCTACTCTTCATTCCCTTTCATTTACCTCATTCATCAACTCTTCAAAGTACTCCTTTCATCTTCCCATCACCCTCCTGTCTCCTGTTAGTACATTTCCATTCCTATCTTTAATCACTCTAACATGCTGCACATCATTTCCATCTCTATCTCTCTGCCTCGCCAACCTGTACAGATCCACCTCTCCCTCTTTACTATCCAATCTAGCATACAAGTCCTCAAATGTACTTTGTTTGGCTTTTGCCACCTCTACCTTCACCTTACGCTGCATCTCCCTGTACTCCTGTCTACTCTCTTCAGTCCTCTCAGTGTCCCACTTCATCTTAGCTAGCCTCTTTCTCTGTATACACTCCTGGACTTCCTCGTTCCACCACTAAGTCTCCTTGTCCACTTTTCCCTTTCCTGATGATACACCAAGAACCCTCCTGCCTGCCTCCATGATCACCTTAGCTGTAGTTGTCGAGTCAACTGGAAGCACCTCCTGACAACCCAGAGCCTGTCTCAAATCCTCCCTGAAAACTGCACAACATTCTTCCTTTTTCAACTTCGACCACTTTGTCCTCTGCTCTTCCTTTGTCCTCTTCATCTTCCTCACCAACAGGGTCATTTTACACACCACCATCCTGTGTTGTCTAGCTACACTCTCCCCTACCAACACTTTGCAGTCAGCATATATCACATATGAGAGCAGAGGCAGAAGCACTCAGGTAGACTACATCTTGTGTCGATGTTGTAATCTGAAAGAGATTGCTATATTCCTGCCTCTTTTGGAAGAAAGTATTTACTACTGCCATTTCCATCCTCTTTGCAAAGTCCACCACCATCTGTCCTTCTACATTCCTGTCCTGAAGACCAAACCTGCCCATCACATTCTTATCACCTCTGTTCCCTTCCTTAACATGCCCATTAAAATCTGCACCAATCACCACTCTCTCACCTCTGAGGATGTTCTGCATCACTTCATCTAATTAAATCCAGAATTTCTCCTTCTCATCTAACTCACATCCTACCTGTGGGGCATAACCACTAACAACATTGCACACCATCAATTTTCAGCTTCAGATTTATCAACCTATCTGATACTCTTTTCACCTTCAGAACATTCCTTACAAACTCCTCTTTCAGGATAACTCCTACTCCATTTCTTTTCCTATCTACACCATGGTAAAACAATTTGAACCCTGCTCCTAAGCTTCTAGCCTTGCTACCTTTCCACCTAGTGTCCTGGACGCACAGTATATCCACCTTCCTTCTCTGCATCATGTCAACCAACTCTCTTGCCTTCCCTGTCATAGTCCCAACATTCAAAGTCCCTACTGTCACTCTTGCCTTTCCTCTTGTCACTCTGCCTATGAACACGGCTTCCTCCTCTCCTTCTTCGATCAACAGTAGCTCAATTTCCACCAGCACCCTGTAGGTCAACAGCACCGGTGGTGGTCGTTGTTAACCCGGGCCACGACCGATCCGGTATGGAAGTCCTATCAATGATCCGCATGACTGATTTGGCAAATGTTTTACGTCGGAAGCCCGTCCTGCCATTACTCTCTGCATTTATCCAGACTTGGGACTGGCACAGCAAAACACTGGATTCTGTCCTCCTATGGTTGCATTGCACTTGACAATACTGTTCTTGCAAAAACATCAAAATAACCTAATGACCTATGTGATATTTGATAGTTTTGAACTCTGGGGTATTGTTTTGGAATGTAACAAATAAACCCAGATGTGTGGGACTAAACCAGTTTACCTTTGTGGTTTTGTATTATTAATTATTATAATTTTGCACAAACTAGAAAAAAATACCATAACACTGTACAGTATGTCTGTGATTGTAAATAGTCACAGTATTATTAATCGATATTTACAGAATTATGTCATATGACAGATTTTGCTAATTGCCCCACCCCACTCTGGCTTCTTGTTGAGAGTCCTGAGGTGAAGGGCACGTACTGTATCTAGCTGCCTGCTGCTCATCTTTGTACATCTTTCTTCTGCTTCTAACACATTCATTAACTCACACAGTGACAAGAGAATGTTAACATGATGTGCAAAACTGTGAAAGAAAACCGATCGCGCAAATGTCACCACCATGCTATTTTTTTGGGGGGTGGCAGGTGCTCTGGCACTGGCAAGATGCTGGGGTGATTTCTTGTATCACCCATACCTAAATTTGTGTCTGACTACAATAGACTAAAATAAAATATTTATAGATGCTACTGTTTCTGCTGTTGAAGCTATACTTAATGATACATTTTATTACATTGTTATATATTGTACTATATATAACTTCTAATATTCAGAGATCAATATGAACATTACTGCAGAGCAGCATGGGTGCTAATGCCCAAACTTATACTGTACAGTGTGCAGGGCATCCTTAGTGCTAGTCCCAGTCCTGAATTTAATAAAAGGTGAGGGATGAGCCTAGAAAGGCATCCAGCACAAAACCTGTGCCAAGTTAAATGTGCTGCTTAGACGGTCCACCGTGGCATCTGTTGACCTGCATAAATAAGTATTGTACATCATTTAAAAATGACCATGCAATACTTGTACCAATTTTTAAAAACTAAATAAATTGAGTTATTAATACTGTTAATACCAAAAATTTTTTATTATCGTTTCATTACAAAACAAAAGAGGCAACCTCTTAAATTTGTTACTGTCACAGCAACGCACAGCAAACATAGAAGCTGCATTGCATTCATGAAACATCTATACAACATTGCCTTCAAATAAAAACAACTTATGATAGTACACCTAGGATTACCTTAACTAAAGTTACCTTAGCAAGAACTGTCATGCCATCACTTTCAAGTTCACTTGGACAATTTTAGTTACAATTCTATAAATCTGCACCTTAACAAATAATGATTTATGAGAAGTACTGGAGCAGCCCATGGAGATGTGTCTATAATATAGCTCATAAGAGGCCAAACTAAATACTAATTAACATTCACAACCCAAAGGCAGAGTTTCTATTTTCCAATTGCATAATACAATTAGTGGTTAGCACTGTCGCCTTGCACCTCCGGGGTCCAGGTTCGATTCCTGCCTCGGGTCTACGTGTATGTTCTGCCCGTGCTTGGTGGGTTTCCTCTGGCTGCTCCAGTGTGTGAATGAGTGTGTGTGTGTGTGTGTGTTCCCTGCAATGGATTGGCACGCCGTTTAGGGTGTACCCCGCCTCATGCCTCCTGAGATAGGCTGTAGGCCCCCCACAACCCTGTATATAGGATAAAGCGGTATAAATTATGAGTGAGGGATGATAATACACTTGCTCTTAATTTCTTTTCTATATCATTTTTCAAAATATTGTGTATTTTTAATATATAGTCATTTCCATATTGTTGTTTCACTCCTCGTCAGATCACAGTTACATTAAAACTCCCTCTATTTCCTGAATTAGATGTGTTCTTTTTGTAATTTACACTACATCTAGTGGATTTCATTTCTGGTGTTAAGAAGCTATTCGTGTGTGTGTGTGTGTGTGTGTGTGTGTGTGTGTGTGTGTGTGTGTGTGTGTGTTTTAGAGCCAGAGAGAGCCAGAGCCAGCACTTCAAGCACAAATTGAGAACACAAATTAAAGTTTGGCTCTGACTCCGAAGTGCTGCTGAATTATTTGCAATGGCACCGCTCTACTTTAGGGTAAATTATTGAATAAAACTGTGCTTTTCAGAGAAACAAGTGTTGAAAAGTTCATCTTTTTAAAATGACTTCGCCACAGCACTTTCCTTCTCATCACTTATTCAACCAGGGCAAAATGTTTCTTCTGTCCCGCTGAGCTGCGTGTCCATCACGCTCCACTTGTTCACTGCAGAGAGAAAGAGAAAAAAGGAAATGTGTGTGTTTGTGAATGCCTGTGTGTGTGTGTGTTTCAAAGATTCTCAGCATGCATTAATCATTATTCCTAGCAATGATTTTTTATGAGAACAACTACACAGTTATATTTATGTGAACCGCTGTGGTATGTATGTGACCTCCGAGCATTTCTGTGCATCCACACACTATCACCATTACATTTTTATATTGATCTGTTTCAGATTACAGTTCAAAATGTACACTTTTGTCAATATGGTCTTGCTATACAGTAAATCCTTATTGCACCGGCAATCATTTTGCAAAATGTACTCTCGCAATACTTGTATATCAGATGTAGCATAATTTCCATTTTATTGTTCCAAGAGAAATGCAATTATGAAAGCTGTTAAACATATTAAGGTAAAGACTTTGTATTGTATCCGGACACACTTTTTAATCTCCTGGAGAGGACACATTCTTTAGTTTTCCTAAGCAGCAAACTGAAAATAATCTGTAATGATCTGTTCTCCGAAGATATAAATTAACATTATTCATGCCAATTGTAACTATGTTTGAATTGCTATGTACTTTCTGATTTAATTAGCATATCTGTGTAAATGTGTCGTACTGATTGCCACTGATTGTGTATTATTGCTGTTCCTGTTTCCATGTGGTTCTTTTTAAGCTTAAAGTGTAAACAGCTCCCTATTCTGCAAAATCTTCAGCCTGCTAATGGTGTGCAAGTCAGGGAGTCAGGGAGTGAGTGACTGAATGTCTTTCTGAATAAATTACTGACTGACTGGCTTTCTAACTGGCTGACTCAATGATTCACTGAATAATTCACTGACTGAATCACTGACTGATTAAATTACTGACTGACTGATTAAATTACTGACTGACTGACTGAATAAATGACTGTGTGACTAAATGATTAACTGACTGACTGAATAAATGATTAACTGACTGACTGGCTTTCTAAGTGGCTGAGTGACTGACGGACTGACTGACTGAATCATTGGCTGACTGACTGACTGACTGAATAGGTGGCTGATTGACTGACTGAACGACTCACCGAATAAATTCCTGAGTGACTGAATGATTAAGTGACTGCCTGACTAACTTACTGACTGACTGATTGATTGATCGACCAATCAATCGATTGATTGATTGATTGATTGATTGATTGATTGGCTGACTGACTAACTGCCTGACTGACTGAATAAATGACTGACTGACTGACTGACTGACTGACTGTCTTATTAAATGACTGAATCATTGGCTGAATGAATGACTCACTAAATAAAACAATGACTGACTAATTAAATGGCTGACTGACTTACTGGCTTACTGTCAGATAAACTGATTGTCTTGCTGACTGACGGATTGACTAACTAACTAATAACTCAGTCACTGATTGACTAACAGACATACTAAGTGACTAAATAACTCTGTGACTGAATAACTGACTGACTAAGTGACTAAATGATGTACTGACAGACTAACTGTCTAAAAAACAGATTGTGAAGCTGACTAACTGATAATGACTGAGCCACAGACTGATAAAATTCCTGACAATCTGACTGTCTGAATAAGTGACAGAAAAGGACCGATTGACAACTGAGAGACTGAGTGATAATAATAATAAACGAGTAAGTCACTGACTGACTCAATCTCTGTAATTCGGCTTTATTTGAGGGTTTTCTAGCATGAACCGCCTTTTTAAGGTCATGCCACAACATCTCAATAGGATTCAGGTCAGGCCACTCCAAAGTCTTCATTTTGTTTTTCTTCAGCCATTCAGAGGTGGATTTGCTGGTGTGTTTTGGGTCATT
>JAOVVA010149333.1:0-10243 GCA_028565275.1 Leiocassis micropogon | reverse complement strand
GAGAGGAAAACAGCATCACCCGGGGTTCGAACCAGCGCTCCCAGGATGATAGGGCGAGCGCTTTACCACTGCGCCACTCGGAGGCCTGCAAGACAGTACTTTAAATTGTGATCTTTTCCCGAACTAACCATATGCGGTATGATCGCAGAACCCTGTGGTGTCTATTTACTTAATACCTTATAAAGTACATAAATTCTTTTTTTTAAATTCTTAAAAATTATGGCAGCACGTTAGCTTTGTGGATAGCACTATTGTCACGCATCTCCAGGGTCCTTATGTACTTTTACTCTAGCACATAAATAAATAGACTTAAGAAATATTACTTGCGTAATATTTGCCCTAATATTTCTATACTTTTTCCTCAAGTACAGGATTTGTGTACTTTCGCCCACTGTCAAGCTTTAAAATGTAAACCAAACACAAAATTAGTGAGTTACAAAGCACTAGAACACTCTCTATAATAGAGTCCATGAGAAAAAAGGTTTTTAAAAAAAATCTGGTCTGTAAATGAGTGCAGGCCACAGTTCACATCGATGCGCGCACACACACACACACACACACACACACACACACACACACAATTCTAATCATAAAGCCCTTTCCTCGATTCATTAGCATCACTCTGGAATTCATTCTCCTTCTGAATGCATTATCGTCCTGAACCTTAAAGGACATTTTTAACCTGTAATTTTACAGAGCAGATATTTTGGGTAAAGTTTCTTCAAGTGTGAAGTCCTGGAGTGCATGATTTCGGGTCCTTAACCAACACATAAATCTCCGGGGTGGCTTTCAGATATGATTAATTGCTTTCATTAAAAAAAATAAATAAATAAATAAATAAAAGAGGATGAATTAGACATGATGCGGGTGAGTTGTTAAAGGAAAACAGTCAATGATAGTTAGGTGTGATTATGTTCCCCACAGCAGTACACCTTTCCTTCTATAAAATCAATCAAATTGATCAGACTGATGAAATGTCTTTTATAGTTCAAAGGTTTCCTGAGATCAAAGAAGCTGAACAACAGTGATTCATTTAAAGGTTTTTAAAACTGATAAGCACTAAAAAAAAAAAAAAAGAAAAAGAAAAAGAAATAATAAAAGACCGGTTTCTAAATAAGAAACCCCCTACATAGCTTCAGCGACGTAATACGTTTTAATTCCCTGAGAACTTGATGATAAAAATGGAGCCACATCTTTTCCTTTCATCTCTAAAAGTCTCTCGGAGTCGGCGCTGCACTTTGCCGAGGTTATCAGGACGGCGGAGGGCACGCGTTTTCGCGAGGAAAGACAAGGGCTTAGACAGGTGAGAGAAGAAAAGAGGACGAACATGAGCTGCCTGATCGTAAAGTTAGCCGTAAAGCCTGAGAGATTTCAGCTGGCAAAGCAAACAAAGAGGAAATCTGTCACTTCAGATAAGATAAGAAATATAAAAGAAAAGAAAAAGCCTGAGGAGTTCAAGGCTGCTGTCAGGGAGTTTTCTCGGCTGTCCTGTCAGAAGTGGAATCTGACGTGGTCTTCGGGTATCGTAGCTCATCCGCCTTGAGGTCTGACGTGTTGTGTGCTCTGACATGCTTTTCTGTTCGCCACGGTTGAAAAGAGTGATTATTTTGCATCACCGTTGTTTTCCTCTCCAGGCGTTCTCCTCTGACGTCTCTCGTCCTCGCTCGTCTCACCGTCCAGTCTACTCAGAATCCAGTTGTTCAATGCGTGACTCAATTTCCTGTTGAGCTGAACTGTCATCCTGATCTGAAGTCATTCATCACGAGGAAAATTTATACGCTCCACTGGTCACTCCGAGGAAATATCATCCATTCATCTAGGAACTTCTGTAGACCAACTAGGGACCGTGGAGGCCAATGGTGACTGTTGTATTTATTTCCCATTTTGTACGACCGTAATAGGGACTCTGGTCAACACTCAGGAAATTTGGGAACACCAATTAGCCTAATTTGCATGTCTTTGGACTGTAAGAGGAAACTGGAGTACCCGGAGGAAACCCACCAAGCACGGGGGGTAGACATGTAAACTCCATGCACACAGATCCTGAGGTGGGAATCGAACCTAGGACTTCGAGGAGCGAGCCGACAGTGTTAACCACTAAGCCACCGTGCCGAATATTATATATTATCAGAGATATGGGAAAGAAGATGCCAATTTACACCCAATCCAAAGTGATTTAAACGATGAAACTTAGACCGAATCCAAAATGATTCAATTTAGACCCAATTCAATGTCCAATTCCAACTGGATTGGTTTCAAATCTAAAAACTGATCCAATGGGTCTGAATTGAATTACTTTTCCATATAATTAATTTCAGACTCAATTCAATATGACAGAATTTAATAAGAGAATAATTGTAATTTTAAAGAAAAAAGTCGTCAAATTCCATCATGGTATGCTTTGTATCTGAGATCATGAGGAAAAAAATTATAAATTAGTGTTTTTTTTTTTAATAAGTTGTAATTCAACTCTACAGTAGTGATAGAGTTGATGAAAAATTAATAAAATTAATAATAAAATTAATAATTAATCCACTACAACCTTTACAAGCATTTAGTGTTTACTGCAGATGAACAAATGAATAAATAAGATCAAAATGCAAACAGCGTTCATTCTACCCTCTTAACAATCACAGTTCCACTAAACAGAGCCACAAATCCTCTCAGCAAGCCGTCTCTACCCTGAGGACCCTTTTTCTTTTTTTTTTCCCTCCATGACAAACTAACCTGTAATCAGCATCATTTAAACCGTTTTGTTTGAAATTGCGCTCACAGCTGAGGCTCTGATGTTCGCACTCCTCTATTCTCAGCGCTGTGAATTAGTGCTGCGCTCACCTGCAGAAAGAAGAGGTGCTGCGTGATGTCCTGGACGAGCTCGTCCTCCGCGTTTTCGGGGTAAAACTTCGCCAGGAAGTTCAACACAATGGGCTGCTCTTTAGGAACTTCCTGGTCCAAAACCTGCCACGAAATCATTCAAGGTTTAAACAGAAAATAACAGTACCAAACAAAAAAGGTAAATAAATTACAACAAGAAACCTTGTTTCAGATAAAGTTGTTCTGTTTATAAATTGAATGATTTTTACCTTCCTTTCCATCTTCAGCCATGCCACCGTGTCTTTGACTTTGTACTGCAGGCCGAAGAACCATGTCTCACGGAGTCCCAGCGTTCTGCAAACCAGCTCAAACAGGTCCTTCCCTTTCCACTTTACCTGAGGACAGAATACAGGCTTTTTCTAACACAATGTTTTTTGGAGAATGAAATGAAGAGCATTTTATTAAAAGACTGATTGAAGACTATTGGAAAATGTTTTTTTATTTTTTTATTTTGGACAACAGAATGGAGGACACTTTATTGGAGAATGTTTTCTCGAGAGCGAGATTTTATTAAAAGGACAGAATGGAGACAATTTCATTTGAGAATGTTTTGGAGAACATTTCTGGAGAATGGAACGGAGGCTATTTTAGAGTACAATTTTTGAGGAACAGAACAAAGAACATTTTTTGTTGGAACAAAGATGATTATATTGGTGAACAAAAAAAGAGACTATTTAACTGGAGAAGAGAACTGAGAACATTTTACTGCAGAACAAAATGAAGATGAAATTACTGGAAAACATTTTCAGAAAACGGAACAGAGACCTTTTTTCTTTTCTTTTGAAGATCAGAAGCAAAAACATTTTATTGTAGAATTTTTCTTTTTTTTTTTTAGAACATCAAAGAAAACAAAAGGTAAACCATTTTATTGGAGAACAGAATAAAGACCAATTTCTTGGAGAACGTTTTCAGAGAACATTTTTTTTTTTTGGAGAACAGAACAGAGACCATTATATTGGAACATAAAGGGGAAAACATTACATTTGAGAATAGAATGGAGACATTTTACTGGAGAGTGTTTTTTTTTTTTTTTTTAAAGGACAGAACGAGGACCATTTTATTGAAGAACAAAACTGAGTCCATTTTACTGGAGAACTAATCAAGAATAATCAAGACTATTTTTCTCTCTTTCTCCATTTTGGATTTATTTATTTTTTTATGTTTCGTGTTTTTGTGCTAGCTCGTTTTTGCTCATAACTCGCTCTGTATCTACTGAACATTTTCACTGTTAATACCAGCCTCTTTTCAGCCCTTTCTCCAGCATTGTTTATTTTATTATTTTCTGGTTAAAAGTGTCCGTGAGCTGTTTTTCCTGCTTTGTGAGCTCGAGTCTGTTTAAGGTTTACATGCCTTAAATCAGGCTTAACACAGTAAATGTGTGTTGACAGTTTTATGTCATTAACCAGCCTAACGAGGCATGTTTAAATAAATTACCGGGGATCATATTTTGAGCTCGTCATTAAAGACAACTGAGATGTTCATAGGAGAACACCGTTAAGCAAATATGGAAATTGTAAAACAAGGACTCAAGCTGAATATTTTCCAGAAACCAAGCTAACTTTTGCACTCGACTGTGCCTGGATTTATATGAATAATTCAAGTGGGAGTTTGTCTGAAATTAAATATGTATTAAACAACAGGATACTTCAACTTGTTCGCAAAAACGCAGACTGCTTTCTCAGCGCAATGAAACTCTTTCCACTGACTCAGGCGGAGAGAGACGGGAAACACCAGGCCATATGGCTATAGGGGTAAATGAGCTGCTTTCTCATTTACTCAAACTGTTATCAGTATAAATTACGCGGCTTCAGGAGAGCAAACCAACACATGCCAAGGAAATCAAATCGAATCCCAGAAGCTGCCTGCAGACGTCTGTACATAATAAAAATAACGAGCGGCCATGATGTATTAACACCAGCTAACGAGATCCTATCCTACGTAATGCAAGGTAGCTAAACCAGCTAACCGCCACTGGCAGAGCTGGCGACTGAGAATTAGCGACTGTAGTGTAGTTTAAATTCTTAGT
The DNA here is from genome assembly GCA_028565275.1 of Leiocassis micropogon. Classification (NCBI taxonomy): domain Eukaryota; kingdom Metazoa; phylum Chordata; class Actinopteri; order Siluriformes; family Bagridae; genus Leiocassis; species Leiocassis micropogon. The sequence goes on along the minus strand of JAOVVA010149333.1, from coordinate 5,343 downwards.
AGTAATATGTACCTAAAGGTGAGGAGAATAATCCATGGAGGCGGTGGACAGTCCTGTAAATCTCGTAGGTTTCTCTTTATATTTCCACTAGAATATACCGCTCCGTTAACTTCCGAGTTAAAATCCTGAAAGCTGGTGCGCTATGTAGGGTGTACAATCACTTGTCCCACACACCAAGTAGTGCCCTTGATCAGGGGTTGGAATAGGATTTGGGATTCACATGTTATGTTTAAAATGACATAACATTATCAGATTGGTGTTTTCTTGCTAAAATCCTTTTGTGACTGATTTTGAAGGAAAGTTTTGGCAAGTAGTTGCTCTCCCCTCAGTACTGCAGACCGTACAAACCCAGTGCTGCGGCGGCTAGAACACTAGTGACTCAGAGTCTATGAATCTATTTCACCGACTCCAGAAGCGATTTTTTTCAATTTACTTTTTACATATATAACATGTATAACATTGTTATAATCCATTATCACCACACGTGGAAAAACTCTCGTCCAATCAGATTGCTCGGTCGGAACTACTGTAATTCTTGTATAATAAGCCATAAGAACAAAATAATCAATTATTTATCTATTTACTTTTGGTAATGTGAGGTAACGTGACAATCAAATCATTGCAACAAGTCAATTCATTTCCCATCATTTATTAAAGACGGGGAAAAAAAAGATTCTATTTTGTCTTGCGATTCTTTCATGTGGTAATTCATCTATTGCCACACTGACTCCAAAATCTATTTTATGTTAAACCCTTAAAATCTTTTTAAACTTATATATGTTGGCATTTACGGTTCCTCCATGATCCTAGAGGTGGGGCACTCTGAACTATGGCTCACACATCCAATAGCTTTTATAAAATACAGAAGCACCTGATCCAGCACCGTCCTTTTATTTTATAAAAAAAAATTCGCTTAATGTCATAGTTCAAGAAATGCCGTGTCCAAAAAAAAAAAAAACTAAACAAATGGCAAGAATGTGGACTCAAGGATGATCTGCTAGTTGCTTAAATAAACACTAAACTTGTTCGGGTACATTCCGGAAGATTCCTGCATCAACACATCGGCATGTTTTTTGGCGTGGCGGCATTTCGTGTGTTTACATACGACACGTTAGTCAAACCTGGACAAACAGAAGGCGACCGAAAAGTGTCCAGGGAAATTAATACAAAATATATAAAAGTTTTTTCACACTATGTAAATATTATACACACACACACACACATATATACACTACCAGTCAAAAGTCTGGACACACCTTCTAACTCCATTGTCTTTCCTGATTTTTATTAAAACAATACTGAAGGCGTCCAATATACACAATGATCTCCTTTGAACAGTTAACATTAAGATATTAATCTAGAATGTAGAAAATAAATCTTAAATGAAAATGTTGAATTAGTAGGTGTGTCTAAACCTTCGATTGGGGCGTTCAAGTCAAACCGGGACTTTTGAATGTGCAGGATAACAGAACACCGTTATGAGAGTTAAAAACTCATTTATAGTTATACGTCGATGTTCAAGGATCAGGCGTTGTACTCGCTGAATGTTCACATGAACAACTGCAGTGGACCTCGTCCTCGAGCGTCAATTACGAAAATGTTTTACCGCGGCTAAGAGTCTCATCACCGTACTGTGCTTGAAATCTTCTGTAAATATCAATCAGTTTAAGGTGAGAAATTTCATCACAGGTCGTGACAGTTGGCTTTAACAACCCCTCATATTTTTCTTTAGATAACGTTTAGGAACGCCTCGGACAAAAACATATTGAACTCATTCTCATTCTCACACATACTCAAAAAAACAGTGATGCCAAAATTTTTAACAAATCCGAAAAGATCTGAAGTGTTTCAGATGAAGAAACCACCCACATGAGGCTGGCTGCACAAGAACTTTAACACATCCTGTTGAATAAGACATCAGAAATTTAGCAAGCTCCTGAATTAATGATGATGAAGGGGCGGGGCTTAATGTGGACATTAGTGTGGATGGAATAATTTGCAGTTGAACTTAAGGTCCTGTGTAAAGGCTAGTGAAGCACCACCTTCACCCTCGATGTCATTAAAAAAAAAAAATTGCAGTGTCAGGTTCTACTCAAGGTGCGTTTCCATCTGGTCTGATGTTAATGGATGGCAACGCGCCGTTCTGAGTCCTTCATTTAGCGTGCTTGAGTTTTCCTCCAGGTGCTAATGAACCATGAAGGACACATAAGCTCCTGAGGAGTATCTAAAGAAAATCTAAACTATATGGACACGTGACCTTCACAGCCATAATTGGTTCTGTGTCAAACTGTTGCCGCATTTACAACTTTATGGATTGTCCTTGCTTTACGATTTTCCTTTTACCGCAAACTAAAAGGTCCAAATGTGTACATAAAGCGAGTTCCATGAAGTCATCGTGTGTCAAGGTTGGACTAGAAGAATTCGAGTGTCTTTCATAAAGCCCTGAACTCAATTGGAAAGGCTTCCCAGAAGAGTGGAGGATAAAACATCAGGAAAGAGGAACTAAATGTACAATGGGATGTTTAACAGACAAATGTATGAATGTGATGGTCAGACAGAAACACACTTTCAGCCATAGTTAGTATTTTATCCGATCCTGACCCAATCAAATCCGATTTACTGCTAAAAAGCAACAATAGTAAGAATTTCCAAAGAGATCACAAAGTATAATCGTACAAAAACCCGTTGATGTAGAAGGTATAAATACGACTTTGCAACTCACAGGTGAGCTGTGTGTGCACATCAACAATGTACTGATATTAAATAAAAAAGTTTACAATAATTATCCAATGCTTTATTGAAGTAATGTCATTATTTTGGATTTTTATTTATTAAGATGTCTAGAAAAATGCTACATTTAAAAATGTATGATTCAGAATCAATTCACGCTTTTTTATTATTTCATTAAACCATCTAAAATTGACAGATTTCTGACAGCTTTTAATGGAAATAGATACAAACCGTGCTTAGTTAAAGCTACTTTGGATAGTTTTTAAATCTTACAGTTCTCAAATCTGATTGATCAAAAAAATATATATATATATGTTGATTATTTTCCCATAACAGCAGTTCAGACAATAGCGCTGTTCGAATTTGTAGGGGTCGACTGATTATAGGCCTGGCCAATATTTAGCGAGTTTACAATTATTAGAATTGGTCATTTTTATTGATATTGAAAATTTTGGTTCTATATCAGCACGTTTTCAGTGAAGTCTCTGAAATGTATGAAAGAAACAAAAAAAGATATAAATCAATACAATCTAGGCAAAATAATATAAAAAGTGTGAATCGATTCTGAACCAAACACAGATTCATCGGTCGACTGGAACGAGAATATCTCCTGAGGATGCACACGGTTTCTGTTTTCATTTTAAGCCGTGGTGTATTATTAAGCAACTTGCCAATTTAAACTAGTTTGATGTTCAGAAGTTTAATTAAATAACTTAGTGTGACTCGATCCTGAATCATAAACTGACCCGACAAAACCGATAAAATTAACCAATAATCGGTTAATCAGCGTAATCAATTTACATTATTCAGGGTAAAATCTAACACTTTGGGAAACGTAGTTGTAGGAAAATAATCAGTGGTCAAGGTGGACACTGTTCTTGATGAGTTTTCTCCAACAGAACATCCTGAAGTGTTTAATTCCTGAAAATTCCTGTTTAAGTCTGACATGTCTACTCATTACTGATGGGGGGTGGAGGAAAAACGATTCAGTTATGAATCACGATATTTTATGTATGGTGATTCACGTATCGCCACACTGACTCCAAAATCGATTTAAATGATTGGCGGATTAGCCTCAGATATAAACGGAAAAGTATTTTTATAGCGTTATTATATTGTAAAAAAAAAAACATACATCTGCCTTTTTCTTCAAACTCGGTAAGCGAATTAGTCTCAAACGCACTCGTTACACACGCTTACACCAGTCTCAACACCGCGAGTGCTAATTATTTGAAATCACGTGCGTTAGAAGCCCCACATGCCCACGATAAAAGCCGCCTGCGCCCGCATACTCGCTGCTACTCGACCCGTGCATTCACTGTCAAGTTGAGTTTTGCGACTTCGGAGGCGTTTGAAGTTTCTTTATAATCCTACAGGTGGCGCTCTCTGAACTACTTACACATTTTCATCCCGAATTATTTGCTAAGTTTGTTTAGAAATTATAATTATGGCGAATAACAGAGATACGCGCTGCTCAGTAAAATGTTAAACTCTTGTGTATTTGAAGTTACTTTGTATTGTTTAAATGCTGCACTTGGTTTTTAAGCGAGAAAACTATTGTTATAAGGAACAAGTGTAATATCGAATCGAGATATTTATAAAACCATGATACTAATAGAATCGCAATTTTTATCGAATCAGCATCAAGGTATCGTGATAATATTGTATCCGGAGGTGACCGGTGATTCCCGTCCCTACTACACCCAAACTTGCACACACTAGTGAGAAAAAATAAATAATCATTTTGCCCATCCAGGGGCGTACAGTGTTGCTGATGCTGGCTGTAATTAAAACCCCATTACACTCCTACAGCAGCATCTCTAAACAAACAGTTCCAGCACAGCTCTGGATTCACATCGGCGTAAACATGACACACACACACACACACACACACACACACACACACACACACACAAATTCTCCAGAAGACTCGGATATTCTCTCTGGTTTCAGGGCAGAGCTCCACCCCACTCCACTCTCCACGCTCCATGTGATTGTCTTAATCACGGCCCTGCGGTCGCTCCGAGCTCAGCAGATGTTTCCATCACTCTGGAACGGCAAAAAACATTCCGACACGGCCTCGGGTCCAAACCCGGTGTGAAAAATATAGATTACGGAGGAGGATGTGTAAATTTGATAAATGCAGTCATGTTCTGGCTCGTAACCAAACTGATGAAAAAACATCAAACTGCAAAGCACATATGGAGCGGAGAGCGAAACAGAGGGAGGATTATGTGTGAAGACATGCTGCCACCTAGTGGTGCAGTTCAGGACATGCAGAGTACTGCAGGTTTATTTCATAATCGTTCATGTTCTGTCGTGAGGAGTCAGTGAGAGAGAGGCTGCAGACGAGGAGTGAGTTCACCTGGGCACGGAGAGGGAATACACCACACACACACACACACACACACACACGCGCGCACTCTCCCTCACAGGCGCACTCTCCCTCGCACGCGCACTCTCCCTCGCACGCGCGCTCTCCCTCGCACGCGCGCACGCAGACACACACACACACACACACACACACTCTCCCTCACACACACACACACACACTCTCCCTCACACACACACACACACACACTCTCCCTCACACACACACACACACACTCTCCC
>JAOVVA010149312.1:0-10243 GCA_028565275.1 Leiocassis micropogon | reverse complement strand
CATATTGCTTGTGCAAGCATACTTTCAGGCCTATACGTGCAGCTTCGCACGCACGTCTCTGAGTACTTTCATATAGGTTACCATTTATTTCTTAAAAGTAAGTAAAGTTACATAAAATCAAATTAAATTTACTTCCATACCTTCGGCCTGAAAAATGCTGGAGCAACTTTTCCGAGGCTTATGTCTTCCATTCTGGCAGAGGCCATTAGGAAGTACTGTTGTGTTTACATTGATGATATTGTTGTTTACTCAAAGGACTCCATTACTCACCTTAACCACCTCCGACAAGTATTTACGCTCCTCGAAGCTGCTGGTCTCAACCTGAAAAAATGCAACCTCTGTCAAACATCTCTCTCCTTTCTGGGACATATCATATCTGCCGAAGGCAAAACAACTGAAGAAGCCAAGGTAGCAGCTATACAAACTTACCCTGTCCCCTGCAACCTTAAGGAGCTACAGAGTTTCCTAGGTCTTGCTATCAATACGGCCTGGCAGGAAAGCACTGGTTTCACCCCAGCGAAGATAGCACTGGGACGCAAGTTAAAGGAACCACTGGAGAGAATGCTGCATCAAACCATCCCACCTGATCATCCTGCCCATGCCACAGTGGAAAGTCAGGAAGCTCTATTCCAGGTCGTCCGGAGCAACGTAGCCCATTCCCAGGAGCGCCAGGGGAAGTATTACAACCTCAGACTATGGGCTGTCACGTACAATGTGGGCGACCTCGTGTGGGTTCGTGCTTTTCCTCAGTCTCGGGCGGAGGCCTTGCACATGGCCAAAATAGCTCCAAAATGGAAAGGACCAGCTAAAATCACCAAGGTTTTTAACAAGGTCAACTACCAGGTGGAATGGACTAATCAAGCCGGACCATTCACGGTCCACGTAGCCAACGTAAAGCCCTTTTACGGCGAAGTCACACCTTCTTCTGAGGGGGAGGAGGTGTAACAGGCGGTTGCCTGGTTACAGACTCCCAGCCAGCAGGGGCGCTGTGGGAACCATTTATGTCAAACTAATAAAAGAAGTAGAAAGGCTGTGCTAGGTAACGGCAGCCATTTCACAGCCAAGGCTAAAGCTAAAGCTAAAAAGCTATAGCTATCAAGGCTAAGGCTCAGGCTAAGTAGTGTTGTAAACCCGAATGCAGGATAGGCATATCCGACGTGCATGTAAGTACATATGGTTAATATGTTTATTTGTGTGAATCCCGCCAAGGCATTTATAGCACATTGTATGGCTTACTGTGCACTCACGGTATCCCTCCTGCGGTGGTTATGCAGGAGGGTTTTTTGTTTTGTGTGTCTTTGTTTTGTGTGTCTTCCGGGGTGTTGGTGTGTGTCAGCTGTTCCCCCTGGGATCACCGGCGGTGTCCGGGGAGTGTTCGAGGGACCGAATCGTCGGCTGCAACCGCGCCGCCATTAAAGGGACGTTCTCTGGGTTTTGTTTATTGTATATATGGACATGGCTGAGAGAGAAAAGGGACTCTGATCTTGTGCACAACATAACGGACAGTGTAGATGTGGTATGCGTGGCGGGTGTGTGACTGGTGTAGAGTAGAGCGCAATATTAAATGTATATATACTTTAAAAGTATAATTAATTCTCTGGTGGTCCTTAACCTTTAATTCTGCTAACAGCTAGTTACTGTTTTAATAAAAGTAGGTAGTTTGTTACAAATGTAATAGCTATATAGTAGTAGTAGTAGTGCCTAATATTTTCTAGCAGAGCTTCTGTTTCACTGAATAATCCATGACTTTCATGAATATGTAAGACCTATTGACACCTGGCTCAGGTGACACCAGGTTACACCAGGATTCCTATTAACGTGTGAGCTGTTCACCCCTATACATTCCTCACACAAAAAATTAAAGCATGGTTTCTGAAACATTCATTGAAATACAATTTTTATGCACACATGCAAAAAGACTACACAGCAAAAATGTTATAGTATATTAAGACTGAAATAAAGCAGCTCACATCGCTGTGCAAAGGCAGCGTTTATTTAGCGAGTATATATTTGTGTTTATTGTATTTAGAGGATTGTGTAAACAGAAACTGCATTTTTAAAAAAGAAATCTCATATAAATCACTTATATTGGCGTGCGCATTCATCTGCCTTTTGATCAAAACTCTGCAAAGTGCAAGTGCATGCTGCGGGCTCATGCGAACATTCTACATTCACTAAAAGGCTTATTCACAACCACATTTCAACCATACACAGACAACATGCATTGTGCTATATAAAATAACGTATCACAAATATATACTCGCTAAATAAACGCTGCTTTTTTAAAAAAGTGAAAACGCGCAGCAATGTGAGCAGCTTTATTTCAGTCATAAAATTCCACCATTCCCGCCATTTGTGGACAAATAATTATTCAACGCTGGACACAAACGTCAAAAAAGAATCATTATTACTATTTTTTTAAATACCTGAAGCACTTTGGGTAGATTCATGCGACGAGTCATTTTTTCACAGAAAAATTCTTACGTGCATCTAAGAATATTTACGTGAACATATTGAACTTTTTTTTCTGGTTTTCTGTGCTTGAAGTAATTTTGGTAGATTCTAACCACTGAGGACCAGGAATATCAGACAAAAGCTGCAGTTTTAAAGTTGCTCTGACAATGCAATCACAATCCTTATGTTTGCCCATTTTTTTCTGATTTCAACACATCAACTTCAGGAAAAAAGGTTCACTAATCTGACCTATAATATTAGGCTGGTGGTCATAGTGCTATCAGTGGCTGATCAATGTGTGTGTGTGTGTGTGTGTGTGTGTACACATACACATAGACTAAACAAACTTTATTAAATGTTTGCTAGCTGTATGAGGAGGCACTGGCAGAAAATGAGAAGCTTAAGGCTTGTCTGGAGGACAGCAAGCAGGATTTGGACAAATTCCGCCTAAAATTAGACAAAATCACACAGGTAAGAAAATACTGGGCAAAGACGAGTAAGCATTTAATTTGCACTGACCTAAAGCTTAGGTAAAGATGTCCCATAGATTTTGGACTATTATAATTTTCTATTATTGACACTCTCCTGCATTGTTCTATTTCACCATATTTATTTACATGTAAAACACCCACCAGCCATATATTTTTACAATTATATTAAACATTTTTTTATGCTTTATATGTAATGTAAAATAGTACAATAATAATATGCTGAGAATATCAATTAATATTTTGATAATAATTCATAATTTATATTGATTTTTACAAATTTGTTTGCATTTCAGAAGCCGGACAGAATATCTGAGAAGTGCAATTTATTTGAGTCAGATAAAATGGTATTTACTATCCAAATTAACTGTCAAAATCTTTTATACATTTAATATGTACCAAGAGCTTATTTATGATTTATAAATACACTTACAATGTATTTTATTTGTGTCTATTTCTATTTTATGTTCTTTGTTTCCTGTGTAGGAAAAGCAGGTTTTGGAGAAAAAGGTGTCCGAGATGGAAGAAGAGCTGAAGGTAAAAGGTAGTCAATACTGCTATAATACTTAAACTTTCACATTTTCTTAAAGTGGACACCAGGTATTTATAGGTTTAATTTAAATTAAAGTGGCAGACAAATGTCTAGTATAACACTCAGAAATGTCTGGCAGGGAAAAAAATACTATTGTCAACCAGGCAACTAGACGAGACTGTCATGTCAATGTGATAAAGGAGCGAACGCAGATGCAGGATAAAGTATTAGTGGATTTATTCTTTGTTCCAAGTTAACACAAAACAAAAACCAAAAGAAAACAAAAACTACTGATTTTGGATCTGCAGGCGGGTAGGGTTAGACAATGTTAAGCAACATAAACATAGAACAGAACTAAGAACTCTGGTGGGGCTGAAACCCCGCGAACTGAGTCTCACTCAGCCTTGACCTTGACCATGAAGACGGTTCCTTTTAACCCACGTCTGCAGGGACGCTGTACCCGTCCCTGCAGACACCGATCAGTCCTAGAAGAACACACACACATAACATTAGTAACCAGACGAAACACAATGGTGCACAGCAGTAAACAGACAACAGGCTACTGGTTCGGCTGGGCTATATATAGAGACACACACAGGGGTAGACAGGTGACCTTAATTTCGTGCTGATAGCAAGACATGCACACACAGACACACTAGGGGGAGACAAAGCGGCGGCTCAGTAATCCGGTGACCCAGATCTTAACCTCCCGGACTGAGGTGGCAGAGATGTTACACTATGGAGAGAAGTCCTCAGAGAACAGGTGTCTGCATCAGCCGAGCCCAGGGCCAAAAATCTTTTACCATTTTGTATAATTTTAATTATGTTATTTTTTTAAATAAAAGAAATAAGAGGAAATTACTCTCATCACCTCATTTGTAAATTAATGTGTCACTTCATGTTGCATTGAATCAATTTATCAATAATCAATAAGCTAATAAACAGATTTTGAGCATGATAGAGCAAGGAAAACACTGTGGGAAAAAATGTCCAGGACAGTTCCTTTTACATTGTCTATATGGAAAGGCTCTGACTTTCATTAATAAACATGGGATTGTCTGACCACATTTCTTTGGCTAGGTTGAGGGTTCACTACTATTCTTCCAGGGTTAAATAAATATAGTGACAGTTCTTAACCTAGTTCTTTTTTTTCATTTGTCATTTTCACAACGACAGAATATGTATTTTTATTGTATGTAATATGTTTGCCAGCAGGAACATACAACTCACTTCAGTAATAATCAAATTAAAGGTAATTAAATATGCACTTACTTAAATCCAAATGACTTTTTTTGGGCAGTCAGTGTACTATTATTATTGAATTACACACGCGTGTGTCTATGTGTGTGTGTGTGTGTGTGTGTCCACAAGGGAGCATAGAGGCCCTGTTAAATATAGTCACATGCATGGTAAGTCACGTCTCTTTATCCACTCTCCCTCTTCATTGCTTTGGTGATCCTTCATTATACTGTGCCTTCTTTTAACAAACAGCAACGTGTTACCCATTTTTTTTTTCCCGCTTATCTAGTCAAACAGAAATAATTCAGTCAACCAGCAGGATCTTTACTCCCACCCTATTTATATAGAAAGAGCAAAACAGTAAAAGTAACATCATATTGGAATAGATCATATATACAGTATACAGCTTCAGCAGCCAGGAATTATTTGCTGCTCTGAGGTAAGACTGACTTAACTTCATTCGATTTTACAAGCGACACAAGGGATAGATATGGGTAAATGTGCCATTCTTTATGACTATCTTTGCATGGTTGGAAATATTGTTTAATATTGTATAATAAGTTTAATATTGATGCAACATTTTTTTTTATTAACTTTGACCAAAACTGTGGAGTCACACTTGTGATTGTGAGTGTGTAACAAAAACATGTTAAATAAATGAAGATAAATTACTTTTAAGTAACGATATATAAATAGCTGATTCACCATGAAAAATACAATATAGGAAAAGTGAGGCTTTCAGTGTAAAATATAGCATGTAACATTGTGTAATATGACATTTACTACATTTAGTATATTGGTTAAGCTGACGTTTTTAATATCCCACATAGACTTGCGTACTGTATAAGGTGGGGGAGGGAGTATAAGTGTCATGTTTCATGGACCAGTCTTGGAAACCTGTAAGTGATTTGTCTCGACAAAAATCAGGTTATTCTGTCCACTTGAAACTGACATACAGCCCACAAACAAGTCAAGAATTATTCTGCTTCAATTATTTCACAAATTGTGCAAATTCAAATTGTTCCAGAAAAGAAAAAGTACCTGTGTTCTGGGAATGAAATCACTAATGTAGTTTTTGCTGTAATGAGGCAGTGGTTTGTTCTTGATTAAACAGTGCTGTATAGTCTGGAAGTCTCTACCACCCTGTGCTTTGTAATTTGGAAACCCTTGTGTCATGGTGGTGTTTCACATTTTGTTCCATTTGCTAAGCGTATTTGACTATGAGTTGAATTAATTTATGTTAAATTTCTGCCTTGTTCCCAGTGTTCTCAACATTAGCTATCCTTAATCAGGATAAGGCAGTTGCTTAAAATTATTGAATATCTGTTCAAAAGTTGTTGTCTATGAACTATGAAAGTCAAGCTGTTTACAAAATACTATTTTTGCAACTATTTGTGACAATGATAGTGTCATTTTTAAGATCAATCTAGATCATCTTTCATTGATTTAAAACATTTTAAGAAACAGTATGTAATACCGCTTGAACTTTTGTGGTCATGCTTTTTGTCAAATGTGCTGTTTTACTACTTACCTAGCAGTAACTTGTATAATTATAAGCTATCAAACATACAAGCAAACAAACAAACAAATACCCATCAACCCATCAACTAACTCTCGCAACTTATTATAAATTTAGCCTTAAGAGTTATAATCCTCATTACATCATCATGCTTAATAAATAATGTCATTACTATAGTAAATATAAGTCACAGTCTGATCCCAAAAATATCAAGTAGTGTGTTATTACTTCCTATTCTGGGCCTGGGATAGCTGCACACAGGATACTTTGAGTGTGAAGCACAATTTTAGATCAGGTATCCTGTTTCATGAAGAAAAGCCACTGCAGGCTCTCTGCGAAAAAGGCTCTATTTATAGTAATGAAATAGAGGTTATGGTTTGACTGTGGTGTGTCTAATAACAAATTAAGACAAATAATGAAAAACAGCTTCTTTTGTCTCTGCTTGTCTTTTCTCCATGTCTTGTGTTCTTTTGTTTATTACATACACATAAAAGAAAATATTTTTAAAACAATATATTTATTAGATTTTTCATGAACAAAATAACCAAATGAACAGAACAGCTCAGTTCATACATGAATACAGTAGGGTTAAAAAAGAAAGTCTCTCTCAGGTCCATGCCATAGTTGCATTCCACATCAAAGATCAGAAAAAGGCCTCATAACCAGATATTAGAAGGTAGTTACATCATATAAACAACATATAAAACACTCTATACTGGATTAGGATGACAACAACAATAATAATAATAATAATAATAATAATAAGAAGAAGAAGAAGAAGAAGAAGAAGTAATAATATGGACTTTTTTGTTGAAGGAGTGTACTTAACTCAAAATGGCAAAATATTTATCCTAGTTGTAAAAGTTGGTATAACCTATGATGTAGAATCTTAAATTAAGTAGACTTGGTTCGATTGCTGACAGGTACAGTATGTCTATTGCATAGTTCCAGACTTCTGCTAGTCTGTGTCATCAATAGAGAGGCCTAGGCCTAGTCTCTGAAAAAAACCCACCCTTTTGCAGGCAATTTCGTTCCTGTAACATCTGGAAGCATAGCAAGATCTTTTTATCGAATAAATCTCCTAGCTTTGTTAACTTTGTCTTTTTTGTCTTTGTTCTTTTTATGTTCTTACCATTTTGTCAAAAGATTGTAGACAGAAGTCTAAGGACATATCACAAAATGTTTATTTTTACATATAGCTTCATAAATAACATAATTAGTTTTTAAGATAAAAACAACAACAAAAAATTGACTGAGTGGCAGAATGTAGTGTTCACCTTTCCGCCATCACTTTGCCCCTAAAAGTCCTTTATTTTTGAGAGATGACCATGACATATGTACGTTGCTCCAGCAATGCACAAAAAACGTTGCTTTAGAAGTCCAGTACTTATGCAGATGCTCATGCAGAATCAATAAAGCTATGCAGCATTTGCTGACCAAGATATAGAACCTATAAATATTTTTTTTTAAACTTCATCTTTAAGTGTAATATAAACAGTTTGACAGCAAAATATGATCCATTTAAAACAATTTAAGATTTTTTTTTTTAATAAAATGTTCATTACATTTTCTTCCTTTTTAAACTAAATTTAAAGAAAAGTGTTATATCTAGCAAATTACACTTAAACGCTTATTAATATAAGGAATATTTAAAACAATAAACCTGAAGTGTGTTCTCTACATCTATGCGTGAATAACTAAAATATTTAATAAATTATTTATATATAATGCTACATATTAAAAAGGCTTAATGCTTAATCTAAGTTTAATTAAATGCTTGCAAGCTAAGTATGATTTATTAAAGTTAGATTATGTTGTCTTCATCGTGAAATGGAGGCATTGTCATTGTTCTCAGGACCGGAGGGCAATCTAGCAGATAATTAAAAAAAAATTTCATTGCAAGACGAACATTTGAAAATTTTTTATTGCAAGTTAACGCCAATATGAAGAAATTTGTCCCAAGTCTCATATTATTTTTTAGTTTAAAGAACAGAACAATGACAATTACTTGGCTGAAAGGTGTTTTGGACATGTTCATCATGCAAGATCTACAAGGCATCTAGCACTTTTGACAGATTAACTTTCAGATATGCCAGTGAGCATAATAATATAAATATGCATGAATGACGTCTCACTACTATGCCATCTTTAAAATACCAGAGCAGATCAGTAAGTTGTACTGATATGTACAATTGTTTAGATCACAAAGTAAAAAAAAAAAAGAATATGTAATTCATGTCCATACTTCCAACTGAAGAAATGAATAAGGCAGCAGAAACAACACATTTATGGTTATTGTATTTTGGCACAATCTAGCGGTCCTCTAGTGGGCTGATTAACTGGGTGCTTTCCAGATCCGTCATGATATGACTTAGTTGACATGACTTAGTTACCTTGCATGCCGTATAAATCAGCCATAAATAAAAACAGTTGTATTCTCTGAGTGATTTTTAGAATATGTCGTGTGAAAAGTTTTTACCACATAATTTAGTTTTTTTTCATTAAGCACTATATTTATGATGATGAATATTCATGATTGAGATAATGGGTAAGGACCTTGTACAGAGGAGAGTCTTGCGTTGAACCACTCTTGATTATGCCACATGTCATTTCCATAATCATAGGTCATTTTAGATCAAAGCACAAGTACTCACTTGCTTGTTGAAAGTCATAATTGTGAATCATGAATGTGTAAGAATCAAAATGATCAGATTCTCCCTGATGAGCAAGCCGAGGGCGACGGTGGCAAGGAAAAACTCCCTAAGATGGCAATAGGAAGAAAGCTTGAGAGGAACCAGACTCAACACGGAACCCATCTTCATTTGGATGAAACAAATAGCAGGAATTGATTAGCCATCATACTGTAACAATTTGGGGGCGCCTCCAAACCTTTTTTTTCAAGGAGGTTAAGCATTTTGTTTCCAATTTTTCTTCCTTGATCAGAGGAGTTTGAACCATTGCTATATTTTAAAGAAATTTAATGAAATGTTACTGTCAGGCTTGCTAGAGGGTGTGATGGATCCAAGTGCAGTGAAGGAACTCCTTGGAATTTATTATGATGTGTGCTGCTTAGAGTGAACCTTGGAACGGGCTGGGCAGCTGACGCTGGGATCTTATTAGCATGCTGCGCACTGGAGTGTTTGTAGCACCGTGTGGGGAAGCTGTGTGGGCAAAGAGAGAGCTGCGCTGAAATGCGGAAGCTGTCGCGAGAGCTCCGTGTGCCGCGTGAGTCGTGCAAGAATGCGGAAACGCGGATAGCCGGCGAGAGAGCCTTGTGTGTGGCGTGAGTCGTGCAGGAATGCGGAAGCGCGGAGAGCCGACGCATGTGAAGAGAAATGGCACAGGTTGGTGACTGGTTCCACTGGATTTATTCGTGGTCGGGTGCGAGCTGGGTTAAGAGCCAGAAAGACAAGAGAGAGTCCGTGATCCGGGTTCGTAGTCATTAAACAAATCCAATGGTCAAAAATTCCGAGAAAAGTCTGTGAGCGTGGAAATTCGAAACGTGAGGCAAGAGCGAGGTCGGGAAAACAAAGCGTGGTCTGTAATGAGGAAGGTAGGCATAGGAAATCGCTGGAAAATTGGGCTATGGAGAGCACTTAATAATCTGGCAACTTGATAGTGTCAGAGTGCGGTTTAAATAGGTAAGGGAGATGATTGGTGATAGTGCACAGGTGTGTGGAGAGTGGAAAGTGAGGCAGTGAAACGCAAGAAGCGGTTGGGAACGTGGAACAGGAGTGCTCATGTAATCATGGCAGAGCTGTAGCGTGACAGGTCGTGATAGTACCCCCCCCCCATGAACGCCACCTGGCGTTCTAGCAGGTGCCTCAGGATGGAGTCTGTGAAAGTCAGTGATAAGGGAGCGGTCCAGGATGAACCTTTTCTCCTCAGGGCCATAGCCCTCCCAGTCCACCAGGTACTGGAGACCACGTCCACGGTGGCGAGACCTGAAAAGTCTATGGACTGTGAAGGCTTTACCTCCGTCTAAGGGTCGATGGGGGGGGGGTGGGGGGG
>JAOVVA010149241.1:0-10246 GCA_028565275.1 Leiocassis micropogon | reverse complement strand
ATATATATATATATATATATATATATATATATATATATATGAGAGAGAGAGAGAGAGAGAGAGAGAGAGAGAAGTCAGAGCTGCTTTTGTACAAGAACATGGTCTTTATTTTATCATGGGCAAATGCATGTGGGGGTTAAGTGGTTTGTTCAGTTCCTCAACTATTCTTTAGAAACATCGTCAGGTTCTCCCCTAACTCACACACACACACATACCTTTTTTCTTTTTTTAAAGGAGAAAAAGTATGCTAAAATATTAAATCTTAGCATGACAAAACCTGTGCAAAATCTCACTCACTCATCTTCTATATCGCTTTATCCTGTAAAGGTCGCGGGGACCTGGAGCCTATCCCAGGAGACTTAGGGCACAAGGCGGGTATACCCTGGACAGGGTACCAATCCATCGCAGGGCACACCCATACACACACTTACATACTACGGGCAATTTTTCCCCCCACCTGCGCCACTTGGTTGGGAACATCCAACAAAATATTGCATGTAACTTTTATTTATTTAATGTTAGGCAGAACATAAATGTACACTTGCTAATACTTTTACATACAGGCCCAAATAGGTGATTTTGGACATTGTGATTTTTGAAATTAGAATATCTTACCATGTCTGCCATATGGTTCATGCCCAAATCATACGTGTGCATTCCCAAAGAGGCCTCCAGGTTGTGCAGGGTGATCAAGCGTAGATTACTCTCCCAAATCTCCCTTCGACCCAACTCCTCCAACTGCAACCACACAGTTACAAGGTATTGCCACTTTTTAGATATTAATGACTAATTATAGTATTGCTCATCAGTACGAGTATATAATAATCAATATTGTGAAATTGTGTCTTGTGTCAGACATTACATTTGTTAAAAGGTAAAAAAAAAAAAAAATTCATATTGATTCACATATTAAACATTTTTATTTTAATTTAATTTGAGTTTCCACTACAGTTGCCTTGGCACTTTGCTAGCAACCCTATACACAGCATGTTGTGTATAGAATAAAAATATACAAGTATTGTAATTAGTGTTTTGATTTTGATACTTTTATGATTTATAAATTTAGTGGGCTTCTGTCCAACTCTGAGGTAATTTCACTGTAAAATCACAGCCAGTCTTTAGAAAGTAAGAATCTTTAAATCCTTGTAATTGTTGGAAATTATAGCATTTAACCAACACAGAATAGCAGGCAACCATCAATGCAAATTATCTTAAGGGAACCATACCCCAATTAAGGCTACAATACAATACAATACAATACAATACAATATGTGACAGTTCTGCTGTATAAATTTCATGACAGTTTTAGAGGACAACCCTACCTCATTGGTATAGGATTTACTGTGGGTTTTTTTCCACAGCAGCCAATGCATGTCCAGGCTTGGATCTTTAAGGGCCACTACGACCCCACAGATCACCATGAAAAGCAAGCTCCTCAACATCTTCACCTGCTCAAAAACAAACAGATAGCCTAAACAAATTGGTCATAAAAGACAAGACATATCAACAGATTTTTTCTTTCTTTCTCTCTTTATGATCTATATATTTTAATGTTTACCCCTTTTAATTTAAAGGTATCAAAGGCTTCTGCCAGCTTCAAGCTTTACACTGAGAAAATGTACAAGGGACATACGGGTATTTGTTACACATCCAGTCCTATGACCAAAACCTTTTTCTATTTCAGTCATGAAGACTGGCAACTTTTCTCAATAACTTAACCATGTACAAACAAAAACCATAAGGCCTCAACCTTCATATCAAGACTTGTATATAACAAAGTTGAAGCGGTTTCTAATTCCAGTTGATCCATGTATTATAGCCAATCATAAAGTGCATATAGTGCAACAACCAGAGCATTTTACAAATGTATTTGAACAAACTGCACAGAATGTTCTCCTATCCAAATCATTAGTGCTGCCCATAACAACACATAAACTTCACTGGGGAGATATCTGACCACTTAAATTAGTGTCCACAGAAATATTACATTAATCACTTGCCAGCATAATAGGATATCAAATGAGGATTTGTGGTTCAAATGCTTGAAAAGCTCAGAAAGCTTCAGCAGTCCTGAGTCACAGAGAACACGCAGATATTTCGCCTGTTTTTTTTCCTACAAATTTTGAATAAATACTGCCATCTGTTGGACTAATTTTGCAATGAACCAGTTAACATTTACACTTTTTGTTTGATCTATACCTGCGTCTTGAGCGAAAAATGAAAGATTAAAAAAAAAACAGAAATGGCAATCAACTTCAAAACATCGTCTTCAGGCAATAATTTTACTTCTTTCTACACAGTTCTCGATTATAGTTACGATTATACAGTACTCAGTGTAGTTTAAACGAGGACAAAAATAGCAGCACGAGGAAGTTAAAACGCTAAATACCCAGAAACGACTAAACAAGGATCGTTATTGGACACTTCTACTTAATAAAATAAAGAATGATAGATCAAATTTACAGAGTTTACACAGTTATCAGAATATGTAAGGCAAAGTTACATACAAACAGGGATATCACAACCTTCACTTCAATGTAGCACCATGGGTTAAAGTGTCAAATATCAGCTTTTCACATCAAATCAGTTCATGTTCCCCTTTTCTCTTCATGTCCAATAACGAACAACAAAAAAAGCTGACATAAAGTTCTAAAATGATTCCCAAACGCAGTTTATTCACAGAACAGCAAACAACAGAGTTTAAAAATATCATACTAAAACCGAAAGTAAAAAAAAAAAAAATCTTTGCCAGCTCCACGGGAAACAGGCACTTAGAAAATGCTTTTATTTTCTTGAGAACGTCTTATGTGTACTGTGTATGGTTAAACAGCACTTACCTTTGAGCGACTCTTAGATAAATAACCAAACAACCTAGGAGGAAGCAGAACCTGACTGACTCATGCCTGCCTGCCTCGCTTTTGCTTATAAATTGTGTTATCACGTGTCAAATGGGATCACGAGATCATTTAATCATTTTTTCTATATATTGAATTTAGCCTTCATAGCAATCAACGTAATGTTGCAATATCAATAAATGCCGGTATATGCCAGATATAGTGTATAGTGTAACCCCCCCCCGACCCGTTAGGTTCACGGAAGTAGGTTGTCTAATTAGGTTACAAACGGCTACATGCAAAACCGCCTACTAACAGACGAATAATAGGCCTGCAGTGCGGAAATGTGCATTTTAGACGACATGGGACCATAGTCTACCTCCACACCATTTTTACAATTCGTTTCTAAATCACAGTAAAAGCCTTTAAGATTAACTTTGTAACGTTTCTTCTTCCTTTTCCCTGCTATTTTTTATGTAGACGCAATTTTCAACCGCCCAAGGTCACTCCAGAAGTACAAATCAGCAAGAAAGATTGCTGTATATGCTCTTCTTAATCCATTCATACTACAGAGTAAGCATTTGACTTTAAATCATGAGCTTCACAGTGGAATCACTCTCATCCTCTCCTAAATGTTATATGGAACACCTGTACACCTGCATAAAATAGTGAACATACAGGTCATGAGCTTCAGTTAATGTTCTCATAAAAAAAAAAAATGTGGCATGGATGTTGGTTCCAGAGGGCTGGTTTGAATATTTCAGAAACTGCTAAACCCTTGGGTTTTTAACATCTTACAGTCTCTAGAGTTTACACAATGTTATGGTTAACAAGAATATTGAATGAAGGGCAACTATGCATGTGGAAACTCTGCTGATGGTAGAGGTCAGAGGAAAATAGCCACGGTATTAGAACATTAGAAGACTACATCAGGTTCCTCCTATAGGTTCTATGAATTAAAAAAGAAAAAAAAAAAACAGCCATAAAGGGGTTTGGGTGACTAATTGACAATAATTATTAACTATGTCAATTTACAGTATTATATTTAAATAAATTATATAAAATAAATGTTGAATAAGAAAGATCATGAAACCATTAGTAAAATATAAGTAAAACAATTATATTTACATTCAGTAAAGTGAAAACCTGAGACACACCAAGCACACCAAACAGTTGCATGAGAACAACCATTAACCACCATTTTGCAAGCAAATTCTGCTGGTCTTTTTACTGCAACGTTGGACTCATAATGTCAATACAAAGTACATCATGTTGTAAAAAGCCAACAGCAACACAGCTGTCAAAAGATAAAGGGGAAATTGCATAAGGAAGTGAAATCTGTGAGTCAGGTTCCTGTCATATGTCTCAACTCAGATTTGTTTGGAAATGAAAGTGTGGCCATTTGTGACCTCAGCTGAATTCGGTGTATGTGTGTGTGTGTGTGTGTGTGTATGTTTGTGAGTGTGTGCATTACTGTATATTGCTCACAAGCATCTATGCCCACTATAACAACAACTCACTCTGCTTTGACCAAAAAAAAAAAAAAAAGTTTCCAAAAGGTTCTCTGCTTTTACACACAATTTTAAGTTATATGCTCAGGTCTGGTGAAATTATATGCAGATCACTCTTATATCCCACCGGAGAGGTGGAGGGCCTGATGGGGCCTTGCTGTTGTGTGTGGAGTCTGACACATTTTTATGACAATGAGACCTACTCAGACCAACAGATTCTTGTATATCAAACCTGTGTCCAAAGAAACCATGTACAATTAATAGGGTTACTAGGGGCTCTGTGAGAAGAGTATAGAGTTTTTGTTGTGCAGGTTACTAGTGTGAAGGTGATGCTGGTCAGTTTAGTGGTTGATGAAGCGGTTGATTAAAATTAAACATGAATGGGTTTATGTTGGCTACACAGAAGTCCTAAAATTTATACAAACTGTTGGAAAAAATATATCAATGTTGGACCACGTACTCATCTTCAGTAACCATTGTAATCGTAGAGATACAATGGATTCTGTGGCAATTTATGGGAACATTAGGCAAGAGGGGAGGATAAACCTTGGATAGGACACTGGTCCATGACAGGCCACCATGCACATACACTTTTACACACTTGTTAACATTTACATCCATTTTAGAATAGCCTGGCAGCCAAGAACAGGATTCTGAGGATGTAGCAGGCTGTTTAATTTAACTGAACTGGATAGTTGAAGATTGGGAAAACTTCTCCTGGATGTTTCCAACATTTGGCCAAATGTTTAATAATATAAGTCCATAACTGTGTTAAAATATCTATGTTTTTAATATGTCAGTATTTATCAGAAAAATTGCGGCTCACATTGTAGTCATTTCATTTTACATTCTATGTTTTAGTACCAGTGATGTAGGACATTAATATCTAGTATAAACATAATGTTATAACATTGACTAATAATTCATTAAGTATGATGTGTTCAGACAAGCATGAAAAAGTATGCCTGTAACTCTATATCAGGTTCAGTGAATAAAGAAATAGAATCCATCCATCATGAATAAATAAATAAATAAATAAATACTCAGTCAATATTTTAATTCACATTCAGTAATCCAGATAGAGCTTGCGAAACACCAAACCTAAAAGACTACTTTGATGCATGAGAACAGTCACCATAATTTCGGGAACCAACCTCTACTGGTCAGGAAGTTATAGTATATGTATTGGCAAAAAAAAAAACTCACTCTCTCACTCACTGCACAAAGAAGACTTTCAACAAGACATATACATACTGTAGGTTTTATGAGTCATTTGTGAAAGAGAAGAAACTGGGAAAAAAGACAATTGCACAATACATGCCAAAGCATGTGACAGATTCAATCTTGCTTTCATTGGTTTCATTTATGTTTTTTTTTTTTTTTAAATATCTCAAAACTCCTCCAGCTGGAGGACACTAACCATGAGCCATTTCATTTCATCTCTTCTTTATTTGTAGCCCTGGTCAGTTCTAGCCTATTACCAGTACCACATGGCAAGAAGCAGGGACACACCTTGGAAATGTCACCAGTTCATTGAGCATATCTTTTCTATTTTTTATGCATAATCGTATGCCTTTTACTGTTGCTACATTATTGTCTGAATAGATAATTGCATAAATGTGCAGTTGTAAATGTTACACTTTTAAAGTATTCCATGATTGTACTGTATATTGTTTGTTTTCCACACACTAATGTAAATTAATCTAGTACAGCAGATATTTTTTAATGTAAACCCAACCACTGTGCCCCTTAAAATGCTGTTATTTTTAAATTCTTTCAGTTACATTCTTGACATCAGCTACTTCAACCGCATCACATCCGTTTTGATATTCAGCCTAACAGCGTCGCCAAAAGGTGAGCAGAATAAACCTGTAATCCCATTTCTCTTTATATTTCCATTTGTTCCACTGTAGAATATCCACAAACTTCCAGGAATCAAAATGACAGCAGAAATATTTATGAAGACAATTTTTTTATGACATAACGTTATCAAATGGCTTTTTTTTGCTAAAAGTGCTTCTGTGACCGATTTAGACTGGTACGCTCTTCTCTACCGCAGAGTGTACAAACCTACTTTCACCCATGCTGTGCCCAGCTACTGTAATTAATGGTTATTAGGGCACCAGTGATGTTAGAACCCCTGTGATGTGGAGTGACAGTCAAACTTCCTAGTGCTGTTACCATCTATTATCTTTCATGGACTGCCTCGTGCTCAAATTGTAACTCAATCACAACTGGCAAGCTTTTATCTAATGTGACTTTTGTAAGATATATTTTATTTTTCTAAACAAATTATGTCTAAAAATCAAGTGCCTGCGGTTTATTTGACAATGATAATTATCTAATACTTTTTCAGATTCACCAGTTTTTTTTTTTTGGTAAATCATAAAAAAAAAAATTGCTTGCCATCAGAATTTACTGTGGGTTGCTGCTGGTCAAAACTGGGTCCTTTAATAAGAGTTTCATTCTAAATCTTGTCATGTACTGTTAGATGTTGGACTGTGTGCTGAGGTGTGGCAAGGCATAGACGCAGGAGGGGATGATGGCAAACAGTCTTTAATAATAAAAAAAACACATGAACAAAGGAAGTTGGCTTTAACTTGGAGCATACTATGAACAAAAACAATAATCAACTAATACACATACAAGGGATTACACATTCTAATACAATACAGACAAGGGATACAAACCAGATGAGACAAGACGCAGTAAATAGACTAGAGGACTAAACACAAGGGACTATACATGCAAGGGGCTAAACACAAGACAGACTTGGCTAGGCCTGCTAGCTGTTATGCACATTAGCTGCTAAGCTAGATAGTAGCTAAACAGACCAATTGCTAAACTGGCTAGTAGCCAGAGACCCAAGAGACGAACAGACTAGGTGCACAGCAGACTAGGTATGAAACAGACTAAGAACTCTAAAGGTTAGTGGCTAAACAGGTTAGTAGCTAAACAGATTATGATCTAAACAGACGAGGAGACTAAACAGACTAGGATCTTAGCAGGTTAGTAGTGCACTGTGTTAGTATTTATACAGACTAAGAACTACACAAAGGAGGTTACTTACACATGAGGGTAAACACAAAAGGCTAATTCTCCTAGAGGCTAATTCTGCTAGGAGACAGAGACAAAGAGACATACTAAATGAAGACCTATACAAACTTAACTTAAAGAGCTCCAGAAACCAAATGCCAACTAGAACTAAACAAACTAAAACAGAACATAACCAGACAAAATAAATACCCACTTAACAGAACTGAAACTAATGCTCGACCCAGTTTCCCAGAACAACCAGCTATTTATAATGTAACTAATTAGCTACCTCGTTCAGGTGAGCACCCGCATCACCTGACCGAGGTGCCTTCTGGGAAACTGAGTCTACCAACAAAAACTACAAACCAAAAACAGTGCCCTCTAGTGGGCAACCCTCACAAATCTTAATAACAATGAACTGGAACATGCAAAACAATAACTGAAAAACTAGCAAAGAACTAAGTTTATATTTCTAAAATAATTACATTATCAGTTTCTGGAAACCTCAGCAGATAATCTGCCCTGTGCACAGCTTGTGATCTGTGTGGGCTATAGTATATGGAGCAGCAGCTCTATAAATAAAAGCAGATTTCTTTCTTTTTTTTTTATTTTGGGACATGCTAAGGGAGCATGTGGAGAAAATAAAATAGCTGACAAAAAAGGCTGCCTCCTATGTGAATACTGTATGATGTATGTATGATGTATTTGTCTTTATACTGTTATTTAAACAAAGGTTTACTTATTTATTTAGACTCTTATTTTTATATTTTTCAACAATGCACTGAAAAGCAGAAAGCGTTCTCATGAGTTAAGAAGTATGGCTCAGTCCATGCTTTGGGAAAACATGCCTAAACAGTTTTACATGAGAGGGTAAATGGCATAGTTTGCAATTCCACATGCATTATTGCGGTCACGGGCCATCCAGACGTAACCTTTCGTTCCCCATTTCTCACCCCAGCTGTAGAAGGAGCAACAGAGATATAAAAGAGATATATTTGTAAGCATGAATATCACATGGTAAAAGATAATTTAAAAAATCATCTACAGTTCTAAGTAACTCACCTGTTTTTGATAATCCAGTACTTTTCACCATGAGTTGTGACATCATATCCCACTGCCAGCACAGCATGGTTGACCTTTTCTTTGTGACAGTTGGGGTCAAAATATACACCTAGAGAAAAACAGATAAAGCTGAATTCTACACGTGTCTACACAAGCGGACTTGCTTGCCTTTAATATAGTTTTGTTAAAGGGCAATTAATATTAATCTTTCATTTTGCTACTCACCACTCTTGTAAAATTGGATGGTCGACTGTCCGTCATCAATGCAAACAGAAACTGGGCCAACTTTAACAAGAGCAGATGCCAGTGCATCCTCACTTCCTTTTTTTACTTCCTCAAATCCTCAGCACTGTGCTGCTTTCCCAGATTTATTATATGCACACCGTTGCTCCTGCAGAGGGCAATGTTCACACATACAGTACAACAAAGTGGCGGACGTCTGACAAAGAACATTTAACATGTAATCTAATATTAAATAATATAATGTCCATGTTGGCAGGTCTTAAATCAGGAACATGAATCCCAGACACTCAAAACAATATTTAATTAATTATCGTATTTTTTTCCTTAGAAACGCCTAAGATCATTTAAACTAGAGTTGTAAAACATTAATAGACCACTTTACCAAAAAAGATGTACATCATAATCTTCAGTTATATTACATCATTTTCATTTTAATAATTGTAATTAAGTTTAATTCACTTTTATTCATTTTCAATATTTCATATATTAGCGAACATTTGTGTGTTGTATTATTTTGCATAGTGTGTTTATAAATTAATAATAAAAATATTTACTTTATTTTAAACATACTGAAAATAGATTAAAGGAATGTCCTGTAGGTCTTGTTAGTGAATGGCAAATGGCTGTGTAAGGCGAGGGATTCTAAGAGCATGCCATTACAAGAAAATAATCAACATTTGTCTGATATTGTTATTCCTTATGCCCTGTTGTATTTTATTCCTTAAATATTCACATGCAGAAGAGAGGCCTACCTGTCCCACATAGGGATAAGCCTCCTCAGAATCAATACCTCCATTGTTCCTTACATAGCGAAAAGCAGTATCCATCCCCCATCAGAGCCATGATTCTCAATGACACAATCCACCAGGTTCTGAGGGCTACCAGTTTGCCTGTAGTCTTCTTTAGCTGACCCTTTAAAGCACCAACTGAGCTGAAGGCCCAGCAGGAGCCACATGAGCCCTTAAATAGAGAGAAAAATCTGAGCAAACATTTTCATATGTACAGTATATACATCTCCTTGTAAAAATAATACATCATGTCGAATGCTTGCAAACCTTTTTATTTAAACTGTCAAACTATACTAATATATTGATGTCGGAGGTCAGAGAGGTTAGAGGTCTTGTGTATTATGAACTCTCACCTGGTTCCTTACAGGGGTAACATAACCAAATTTGCGGTAATCAATAGAGTTGGGCAGTTTATCCAGTTGGTTTATCCAGGTGAGTAGGTATTCATGGGATCACTGTCCACAGGAACCTGGAGACCCAGCAATTTATGAGCTACTTCCTCTGATGTCTAAAAGGGAGATTGACTGTTAAAGTTTGTTCAAGAGTGGAGAGTATGAACCATGTTACAGTTACACTTGCATATAAGCTCTGCCTCATTTAACAGTAACCTCAGTAATGTTAATTTTATTTGATCTATCTTTTTCGGCACTGACAAGCTAATTAGAACTTCAAAAAATGTCTACAAATAGGGATACTCAATGTTAGAGTCAGTACCACCCAGAAACATGTGACTGGTATTGGATTGACTTTGGCATAATTCAAACACATTTTT
>JAOVVA010149160.1:0-10250 GCA_028565275.1 Leiocassis micropogon | reverse complement strand
GTGTGTGTGTGTGTATATATATATATATATATATATATATATATATATACACACACACACACACACACACACACACACACACACACAATAAGACCTAAAATGCTATATGTGTTTATATGTGTCTATAAGTCTACTTTGATTTGACACCACTTTACACATATGTCTCTTCTTTGCAAAGTCTGCCCCCATGTTTCAGCCATGTTTCTTCCTCAAATGATATAATAACCTCTAGTCACCTGACTATACAGTATGTGCCTTCAGGAAAAAAAAATATTCCATTTGATTCTTATACATTTTTTCGTGTGGATATGTTTTGTTATACAAATAGTTTTGTCTGAATAAATATTTTATTAAGCCATTTATATGATTACACAGTATATTTTTTGTAATTCTTTGAGGTAAAATATAAACCAATCAGCCACAACATTAACACCTGGTGAAGTGAATAACATAATCATTTAACAGTAAACTGGATCATGACCAGATCATGGGCACCCAAGGCTCATCTACGCACGTGGGGACCAAATGCTAGCTCATTCAGTCTGATCCCATGGAAAAGCCAATGCAGCAAAAAACGATAGAAAGGCACCAGAATTCCCTCTGCACCACAGCTCATGACGCATGGGGCCCAGTAGGCAGAGCTTCCCAGACCCCAATCCGATCAAGCCCCCACGACAAATCCAATTCATGGTGGCCCTACCCTGTGCCCGACGGCACCCAAAGAATCCATCACCAATGCCCCAATGCCAGACAACACACCACCCCACATCCCAGATTGCTGAGGGGCCAGAGCTGTTTGCAGGATGGGAACCCACAGTCTAGGTGGTTTTAATGTTAATGTTTTTAATGTTATGGCTGAACAATGTATGCAGAATTCATCTTCAAATAACCTTGCACAATCTTGCGTGCATGTATTTGCTTTTCTCACTTTTGCTTTCTTGTACAGGAAAATTGTTGATAAGAAATGGGATAGAGAGTAAACAAGCCTAAACAGTAAAAGTCGAGGAGAACAAAAAAAATGAATATGCTTTGAATCTACTGACTCGAATTTACTATGGGACAGGAATCATGAGCTTGATAAGGACATAGTGAACTGTGTATTAAACAATGAGTACAAAGCTGGTACAACAAATTAAGTATGACAGGGTACATGGCAAGGAGAAGTTTTCATTGCAAGTGATGTTGAGACACAAACTGGGAGGAGTAAACTATTTCCATCTCTCTTGCCTCATGCCCTTAATGAATGTAATATGAGGCACTGGTCTTTCATACGAAACTCTGAGAAGGACATGACAAATCTTTCCCAGAATCAGCATTGAAACAGGAAATAGGCTGGCTTGAGGTACAAAAACTGCCACATGTCTAAAACTATGTATTTTACTAGACCTGTTGCTTCAACATGATCATAAAAGTGACATTTTGATATCTATATACACTATTCATATACCTATGATAAAATAAAACATAATGATATAGATTATATGTGAGTGGAGAGGAAAAACATAAATACAGATATATTGTATATGCACAATAGCATATAGTTTGTGAATCTCTTTATCCTTCTCTGCTATGTCTCTTTCTCACTAACATCAATTTTTACAACTTTCCCACACTCAAAAGCAGACCGTCCAAACAGGATGTCAACCCCCGCCCCCACCCCCAACTGACCTTTCTTCTTTATTTCTCCATATTACTGCAACTGATATGGCACATCCACACATGTTCTGATTCCTCTGGGTTTAAGACCTACAGTATAAATAAGCTTTTTTTATGGTGAGTGACACAGCCTACTATCATATTAACTCTTTGAAAACTAGTATTTTTATATTTTTAGTAATGAGCAATATATTTTAACTTGGTTTTCCAAAAGTGTGTTATACTTCCATTACTATCTTACAAGAACCTTTGTATGTCAAAAATCAGTCCAAATATTGTTGCTTTGATGCATGCATTTCTTTTTGTATGATGTGTTATCTGTTATATGGTACAGTATACATACTGTGTGCTAAAGAATTTAAAACTAGTGCAGCAACATGCCATTAAAATAAAAGACAGCCTGTACGGAAGCTTTTTTAATACAATGAAACCCTCGGACATTAATTTCCTGTTTATACATTAATTCCCACTCTGCTGATTCTAAGTATAACTTTGCCGCTGAGCAAATACAATGCTGTGAAAAAGGATTTGCCCCTTCCTGATTTTTTTTTGTTGCATATTTGTCACACTTAAATGATTCAGAACATCAAATAAATTTTAATATTACATATTTTATGATGAACATAACCTGAGTAAATACAAAATGGATTTTTTTAAATGATCACCCCAAAACCCTATAACTGTTTGCTCCACCCCTGGCGACAACAACTGCAATCAAGCAGTTGTGATAACTGCCAATTTTGGCCCACTCTTCTGTGCAGAATTGTTTTAAGTAAGCCACATCCGAGGGTTTTCGAGCATGAACGAGCAGGATCAGGTTAAGTATTAAATAATTTATTTTTTTAGCCATTCAGAGGCAGACTTGCTGGTGTGTTTTGGATTATTGTCCTGCTGCTGCAAAAAAAGTGTGCTTGAGCTTGAGGTCACGAACTGATATTCTCCTTCAGGATTTTCTGGTAGAGCATATAATTCATGGTTCCATCAATTATGTCCAGGCCCTGAAGACCATCACACTACCACCACCATGTTTGACGGTTGGTATGATGTACTTTTTCTGAAATGCTGTGTTTTATGACAGATATAATGAGACGCACACCTTCCAAATTTTCATCAGTCCACAGAATATTTTACCAAAAAGTCTTGGGGGTAATCAATGTTTTTTTTTTTTTTTTGCAAATGTAAGATCTTTAACCATGCTTCACTTTGTCTGACAGGTTCTAATGAAGTGATTTCTTGATTCAACAGGTCTGGCAGTACTGTGTGTGGCAAGAGAAATTTAACTCAGTTTTCCCAAAAATGTGGCAAATTACAGTTCATCTGGGGGGTATTTTGCAGAGTATTTTACTCTAGTTATTTTTATGTAATATTAAAATTGGTACGATGATCTGAATAATATAAGTATGATCTGAATTATTTTAGTATGAAATATCTATCAGGAAGGGGCAAATACTTTTTCACAACCAAAGCTCCCTGAGAAAAAACATGATGAACACACCTTTAGAGTAAGCAGACTCAAAAGGGATCTCATCCTAATTTGGATAATACCAAATAGAATGACAGACTGTTCAGTGATGAATATAAGATTTCTTTTAAAGCCCCCAAGCTCCTACTGTATAACTCCAATGTGGCACAGCATCTATGGATTCATCATAAGCTTTCAAAAGGGAAAAAAAAATCTCATCTACATTTATTGCACAGGAACTCTGCTTCTCTTACCTAGATTTGTGGCTTCTCCATATGATGATTGAGAGATTATAAATAAGAGACTATAAATAAAATTAAATAAATGATTTGACATGTGTACAGTTTATATTCCAAAAGCCAAATGTTCCAAACCAAAACTGAATTGTAATGCATCCCAACATAGGTGCACTTTATTTAGTATGAAATCTATTTCCACAGCCTAGGTAGTGTGCTATTTGATAGTGGTGTAAAGCTCAGCATTGCCTACAAACAATACTATTGCAAGGAAATCATTTGACATTTGATTATACTACTGAAATAGAAAAAAAAAAGGCATTTGTACCTAATGTGTTCTTCCAGCGTAAAATCTTCCCAATAAACATGCAAAATATTTCTGCACCCATCTAATTAATTATCCTTATTTTTCAATAGTTTAATTATGTTCAAATAAGGTAGTTAAATGGTTCATTTATTTAAATCCATTGAAAGTCCAGTTTTCTAGAAATAGTGGCTAAAACAAAGCTACACATAAATTCTTTAGTTGAAATAAATTAAGAAAATGAAATTTATAAATAATTGTAACAAATTAGTTTTGTTTTCTTTTTTACATTTAATTTATTTATATAATGAAAGATGCATTTTGAATGAACAAAGTGCACGGTATTATGCATTATGCCATTTTTTCCCAGGGTTGGTACAGTCTTGTGTAAGTGTAGTTTAACTATGCCATCTACAGGCATGAGAACATAACTACTACACCTTTTAGAGTGGGGCTGAAATTAAACCCTGAAATAAACTGGGAAATAAGAGATGAAAAGCTGTTCACTGTGTAACTTACAAACAGAAAGATAACCAAACAACAGAAATAAACTCTCAATGGCTTCACAATTTATGATTTGGGGAATGGTCTAATTCTGACCAGGCTATATTAGACCATGCCAGCGTTTCAGGTTTGTGAGCTTTTTAAGGAGCCATAAACTACGACTATTAAATGCATTGTTATCTATTCTTACTTACACTCACTTTCAGTAACCACTTATCCTGATCATTGTCACAGTTGATTCAGTACCTTAGGAGGAAACCAGTGAACACATTAAAAATACATGTACAGTAGAGGAGATAATATACAGAAATTCCAAACTCCACCCATTATCTACAAATATGAGGCCAAAACGGAGGGGCCCAAATCTGTACTGTTATTTTTGGTGTAAATTTGGTTTGTCTTAGATAGTCAGCTAATTAGGGGTCCTAGTTAGCTAGTTAGTTTTTGTTAATTTATGTTACATGTATGTAGCAGCACCTTGGTCCTGGAGGAACGGCGTTTCGGTTTACTGCGTACTGAACTGTATATGGTTGAAATGACAATAAAATGCCTACTTGACTTGACTTGACTTGAATCCCACAGACCACAGTTGCAAAGAAACCTAAGGCTTCTTTGCCTGACATCAGTGTCCAAACACTTCTGCTCTTGTAAATCAGTGGGTACAATTCCACATGCCAATACTAAAAGATTTGTGGAAAGTCTCAGAAGATTGGAGATTAGGCGGATCTAAATCTGGAAGGCAATGTTTAAAGAGCACATAGGAATGCAAAGTGTCAGTACCTGGAGGCTGTTGTAAATAGTGATAAAAATAAAAGGAATATTTTCACTTTATAAGTCTATCAAACTTATAGCATGTTACTAAAATTATAAACTAAGTTTACAAAAGTAGCCTTTGGAATTAGAAGATAATTTGATTAAAAACATTATTTCATGCTTGTAAAGGTTATTCATGTCCTAGATTTTAGTCAGATTTGTTACAGCAGAGTAAGGGTATTTACATTCTTAGAGCACAAGCTTACTTGGGTCTCGAAATCTTTCTTTCTGTTATATAGTATATTTTTGATATTGGCTCAGCTGTTTTAATGAAACAAAAATTGATTAGTGCTTCGTTTAAAGTGATATCTAAGTGACTTATGTAAAATACTTCTCCAGTGTAGCAGTTTTTACAATCTTTACTGTAGTCACAGTGTACAGATGACAATTGTTCTGCTTTTTAAAGTATCTGCTTGTACTTCACCAGTGTCCACCCCTCTTTGACTGTAGGGCGCTGTAGTCCGGTGTCAGGAGTAAAATTACAGGTGTTGAATTTGAGGGTAGTGGACACATAGGCTACCTCTTGCATCTTTCTGCTCTTCACACTCTATTAACTGTTTTAATAACAGTGTGAATAAAAATATTAACTGAAAAGCAATTTCATTTAGCTGGACCACTGTCATGTGGGAATATTTACGAATGTACAAAAATGCCTTCACCATGTGTGCCAACACCATTTTAGGTGATGTAGTTTTGTGCTGTTATGTTATTATGTTATGTTATAATTGTGTAGTTATTATACAAATCTCCAGCATCTAGTAACTGTTAAATTTCACATCTAACACGTATTAATTAAAATGCTATTGAAACAAGCCTCTCCTACATGCTCGATATGACATGGAATAATGTCCAGGTCACTTTCTCCTCAGCATGTATTTTGACAAACGGAACTGGTTCGTGGTGGTCTCTCTGGAGTCTGGATGACCCTACAGTGAGCATGCGCAACAATGATCGTGCGCGCGCAAGCGTTGCCCAGAAAAAGTTTCCAAGCATTCCTATAACGTTCTGGTAGTTGACTAACGTTTCCCCCCCCCCCCTTCCTGTCGCTGAGGTTAACATCACTGCATGCCGATGATGCCGGTAATGTCCGCACAGACACGTAGAACCAGGAAAGGAAGTGCGTGTTTACTGAAAGTTCCGAGATGAATTTCGGCGTTCCAGCAAATTCGCTCTTGTTGTTCCGAGCTTGCGATGAGGGAGACTATGAGAGCGCCAAGAGCATTCTCGAGCCCGCCGGGAACGACTCGGGGAGACAGTCCAAAACTCGCCTGGACTCTGTGTCGGAATGCAGTGTGGACATCGTACGGGGAGGGCTGCCGCTCGTACACGTCGATTGTACGGACGAAGAAGGGAACACAGCGTTACACTTCGCGGCTGCGAGCGGACACGAGCATTTAGTTCGGTTCTTACTGCGGAAAGGGGCGTCTGTTGATAGCAGGAATAATTATGGATGGACACCGCTGATGCAGGCAGCGAGGTAAGACCTTTACCCGAGACATAGTGAGAATGTGCTGTTGTAGTGAATAGCAGCACAGCTGTGAGGCCGTGCTATAGGCCATGCACTAAAGTAATTACAGATGAGTTATATAGTGCAGTGTGTGTTTGTGTGTGTGTGTGTGTGTGTGTGATCTTGCTTTTTATGCAACAATTCTGTAGAAAGAAATATATCGAGTAACTGACGTTCCAGACAGAATATCTCAAAACATTCTGTTAATCTTTGCTCCGTCAAAGAAAATAGTCCCCACAGCTGGGTAGAGCGTTGGGTGTTGCCATGCCAACGCACGTACTGATCAACAGCCCATAGTAAGCTGAATAACGGTTTAAATGCAGCTGCTGGTGGAATTTAGTTTAGTTCAGTTACTCTCACTCACTCATTGTATATATAGTTTCATACTGTATACAGGGTCACAGGGGGCCTGGGGCCTATTCCAGGAGACATAGGGCACAAAGTGGGGTTCACCCCCCAATCCATCGAAAGGCAGAAACACACTCATATGCTCATTCACACACTATGGGCAATTTAGGAACATCAATTAGCCTAATCTGCTTGTCTTTGGACTGTGTGAGGAAACCAGAGTACCCGGAGTAAACCCACCAAGCACGAGGAGAAGATTCAATTCAGTTCAGTTACTGTACATTTCATTTGCAATTTTAACAATGGTCATTGTCACAAAGCAGCTTTACAGAATCAAAAATTGTGTATCAATCAAAATGATCAGATTGTCCCTGATGAGCAAGCTGAGGGGGACGGTGGCAAGGCAAGGCAAAAAAAAAAAATCTGAGATGGCAATAGGAAGAAACTTCGAGAGGAACCAGACTCAACAGGGAACTCCTCCTCATTTGGGTGATATCTAATAGCAGGAATTGTTTTGCGGTCATACTGTTTGTTTTTATGTCTTTAAGTTAATACATGCACACAGACCTGAGACATTAATTGAACCTGGACCCTGAAGGTACAAGGTGACAGTGCTAACCACTAAGCCACTGTGCTTCCTTAGTTCGTGCATATTTGTTTTAATATTAAAAAATGTGATGAACAGAATCACAATACAGATCGAATTGACACCTTGATATTGGGATAATATTGTACTGGCTGGTCCCTGGTGATTCCCATCCTTAGAGTTTAGTCCTCCAAATATTTGGTTTGACCTGTTATGTACTATGAGATGCTTTTCTGTTTAGCACAACAGTAAACTGCAGTGATTGTGAAATTACTGCATTGGGATAGTTTTTTTTAATATATTTTTCGTTTGGTGTTCTTTTTTTATAGTCTTATGGTAAATACATTTATTTTTCATATAAACGAGCACTTTTTTTTTCCAAATACCTGCTAGGGAGCTTTCTTGATGCACTGCTCTGGCACGTTGCAGTGGTCCTGGGAGACTCTTATTGTTCAGTATCTCATCATATTTTTGGTGGTGACATTTACATAATAATTTTCTCACTTTTTTTATAGCAGCGTTAGGCATTGACTTAGCACTATGGGTGTAACAGTAAGTCATCAGTAATATACATTACTGAGTGAAATTCTTTCTTTGTAGCTGGGGTTAGAGCACAGGGTAGAGGAGCAGATACAGTTAAAAGTTACAGTTAAAAAATTATTTCACAATCAATAAATGCAAAACAATGTGCACTTTAAATCTAAGAAAAAGGTCATGACATCCTGGGATGTCCGGAAGCAAGCGCAAAAGCAGCGCAGATGAAGTTGATACTGCTAAGAAGCAGACGTTTTTCAAACGTGAAAATAATTGGTAGAATGGGGCAAGATGAAAAGATGGCAGACATTGCTCATTCTTTTAGCATGGACTTTTAACCACTGGCACGATTCTAAAGAACAAGGAGAAGATCATGGTAAATGCTAGTTTTATACTGTATATACCCAGTTGTGTTAGTATCATAGTACCTGGACAATGTTTGTTGGACTTACGAACTAATTGGTCTTACGAACGAGCCCTGGTTCATATGTTGGAGACTTGCTGTATCTTAAATTCACGTAAATTCTATTGCTAGCTAATGGAGGAATGCCAGAAACAAATCTTGAGGCACAATCAAACCTGCATATAATAGCTGATAATGGACTCAGATTCCCTGGGATAGCTGGTGTGGAATCAGAATCACTGAATATAATGTATTCAGTGCTGTCTTGGTCTGGCTGCAGAAAGTTGTTTGATCTTCAACAATCAATATCCATGAGTCTGTCAAAAATGAGATTGAGGGTTTCAGTGAAAGATACTACTGTTAATGGTTCGCTAAGCAGTGTGAAGAAGTCATTGTTATGTTTTATTTCTGAGAGATATACCTTAGTGGAAGCATGTACAAGGAAAACAAAACTGGGCCCAGGATAGGTCCCAGAAATACCCCAGACTTAATAGTAGCCAAAGAAGAGGAGAGGTTAACAATCTTCCTAAAAAAAATCTTGTTAGTAGGGTAGGAGGCAAACCACTTAAATTTTTTTTTTCTAAATTTACATTGCTGAAAATCAAGTATTGGAATCTCATCCAGCAGAAAGTTAGCACCTAAAGCCATAGTGCAAAAACAATGAACTAAAAGATCAGCTGAAATCAGGGGCATTTTCAGATTAGGGCCCATGATACAGCATACTTGGGCACGGATCAAGTTAGATATGGAATCCAGTCGTACCAGAGAATGATGCAACATCATCAGTGCAATTGTTGTCATGCCCTTCTCTGAGGTTGAAAAACTGCGGTCTCTGAAAGGAAAAAATGTAATGTGTAAACTACAAAGAGTAAAGGAAAGTGCTATATTGAGGGGGTCTTACTGAAGTATAATCCCATTGAGTCATAATGGAATCTTGACTATAAAGGATGAGGACTACAGGTACTGGTCAGACATTCATATAAACATGCAATACAATGAATGTCTGATTGATTAATGGCCGACTGTCACAGTTTATAAATAACTATGACTTAACACAGCACAGCAGCAATACTTCTGTGTTGTCAGTGATGTCAGGGCTCTGGTTCAGAATAGCATCCAAGGATGGCTTATTAACTGTTCTTTGAACTAACAGGTCGCATATGCTCCTTGTTAACTACTCTTGGGCAGACATAATGATGGCACATGCACTGTTTTGTGTAAAATTTTAGAGACATCTGCTAGTCTAAGGCAGCATGTGTGCTGAATACTTTAGAAAGTGCAAGATTTGCTGTAAATAGCCCTATCTCCCATGAGTCAGATAAATTGCAATACTGGCTGACTTTGACTTATCATACTTACCAGGATGCAGTATTATGTCAAGGAGCACTGCAGGTATTTCCTCTTGCAGGTACCACCCTACTCTACTAGACCCCTTGGTGTCTGTTATATCGGGATTATGCTGTATTGCCTTTATAGCATCGCACAGGGCTTCTGAAAAGAGAAAATTGCAGGTGTCTCACTCATAAATTCAACAATAAAACACTTCGCAACAGGAAATTTTCTTTTCCAGAAGTTCTCTGTTGCCTAGCATTCTTTTGTCAAATTTCACACCATTCTGTCTTACACTTCTGACAGCTCGGTTCCCTCCTAATTGCAAGCAACTAGTTTAGGCCAATATACAGTATAGCCTACACTAAAATGAATGATAAAACTGCCTACAGTTGAAGTGCTAAGTGTTTTATTCCCATGATTTTCTGTTTACCTGTTTGAAGGTTAAGGTTTCCATTAAAACCATAAACAAACCTGCCCCCATCCTAGCGGGGTCAGGGGTAGCTCAGTGGTTAAGGCATTGGACTACAGTTCGGAAGATCCCAGGTTCAAACCCCACAACCACCAA
>JAOVVA010149118.1:0-10251 GCA_028565275.1 Leiocassis micropogon | reverse complement strand
GTGTGAGACTGGAAGTTCAGTATAACAGGAGATGTGTTTAAGTTAAAATTGAGTCCAGTTCATTATTGGAGGCTCAGATAGACTGTAGGAAACTCCAGTCCTGAACTCTTGAGCGACTGAAGTCACAAGTCCTCAGATAACAGCTGTCTGCATCAGCCGAGGACAGGACCGTCTTCGTGGAAAAGTGGAACCGACCACATGGGGCATCCATGCGACGAGATCTCCAACCAGAAGCAGGACACCAGGACGAGTCAGACAGGTCCAGGGGCAGAGGGGGTCTGGATCACAGGCAGCTCAGGAGCGACATGTATAGCTCGACAGAGAGAGAGGTAGAGGGAAAGAGAGAGAGGGAGAGAGAGCAGAAGAGAAGGAGAGATTGCAGTTAGGTATGGTCACAGTCAAACAATGTATAAAATGAATGTATATTTAGTGCATTAATAATAATAATGATAGTTGCAAGCAACAATGAGCGGGCCCAAGCATCCTGTGCCATCTCCTCCCGGGTGCACAACACAGATTTTTGAGCATGTTAACATGCATTTAAAGGGGACATACAAATACCATTATGTCATGATTTTAAAATGGGTTGAATTTTATGTCAAGACCTTCAAAAATCCACGGATGCTGGAATAAAGCATCACACTATGATGTCACCCAATGTGATGTCACTCTATATAAATGTCACTCAGAAAGTGATTAACCACTTTTCGGCATAAGTTTAAGGCATCGTCATGGCTGACCCATTTGAGATATCAAAAATCCCCCTGCAATTTTGCATCCGCAGTGTCTTGAGACTACATGGGCCCGGTTTGGTGGTGATCGGATAAATCATCTATGAAGAGTGTATCAAATTTCATTTGGTGCATTTTGCAAATGGCAAAATAACTGACTTTCTGTTGAGTTGAGCCCATGAAATGCATGTTAAAGTTGTTCAGCCTAATGAACTCTAAATGTGTACCAGGTTTTGTGTGCATACATGCAAGTGTGTATGAGCTATGCAGCAAAATCTCGTGTAAGGGTCCAGAGCCACTCCCAGGGCCCAGACTCTCAGGTATACTAATGGCAGCATTTTCCAACCTGTATGCCATTTTTCATAGGTTTTTAAGCATGTTAAGACCCCCAAAAAGCCCTGAATTGTGGAAAAAAATTATAATAATCCTTAGAAGAACAAGAGGGCCCTCACACTACGACATAGGACTGATGATGATAATAATAAAAAATAATAATAATAATAATAGAAGAAAAAGAAGAAGAAGAATAAAATAAAAAGCTCTTTTAAAACCCCACATGGTATTAAATTCTAATTAAATTAAATTAACAGAATCCCTGTTCCTGACATTATAAATCTGAATGATTGACTTTCTTTAAAGGTCTTACTACCAAACAGCTGGTAAAGGAGTCGTAACAGCAGGTGACTGTTGGGAGAGACTCTGGACCACATTTCGACTGTGTCTCATTAACAGTCCGTTTGTTTTGGTAGTTCTCTTTATCATGGTGAGGGAATATTAAGACACTATTAAGTCATTGGCGTGTTCTATCTGCAGGGCTTCCATTACCGAAATGAATAATAACGATTATGAAATGATGATGGCTTTTAAAAGGTCAGCCTCGAGGAGAGGTGGGGACTTATCTCAGAATGTGATATTCTCAAAGCACAGAGCAATCAGCATCTGTGTGTCAGGGTGTGTGCGTATGTGTGTCTATGAAGGTGCAATTGATTTAGCAGTTATAAAAGACTGATTATGTAAGAAGACACCATATAAACCTATATTGTACTAAGCAAAGCTGTTGAGCAAACATTTGGCTTCTGTGCACAGTGCAGTAAACTAGATGGATGGTCTGCTTGTTCATTTTTATGCACCATTTCTGCACTTTTATCGACAAAGTGTGTGTTGAACAGCCTCCTGGATCATTAATTGGTACCTATAAACATGTTCACAGATCTATTGCATTGAAAAAGAAAAAGATGTCTTGCTGCATCGAAGCACAGGGGGCGTGACCCGAGTCAACCTGACGATTCCATTGTCCTGATTAAGAAAAATAGCATGTCAAAAGTACGTGCCATTTTTTTTGCTGCTCAAAAACTCATCTGTTATAATACAGTACTGTAGCAGTGCTATTAGCCTAAGCATTCTTCAACCATTAGCATCAACATTAACTTGAATCACTTCTGTTCTTATTCATCAATAATCATTATTAGCTTACATTCATGGAACATTAGACAAATCACTGACATCTGGTGGCTTCTTCTATGAAACACAAGCCCAAAAGAGTGTCGTAGCCGTTGTTACGAAATTCATATGAATTTAAACAAGCATAAGATGATTTCATGCTAATAAAGCAATAAGATCTGCAAAAGTTGACAATTGTGTTAATACAAATTGGAGGTGTAAGGCATGAGGATATGTTTCTAAAAGGATAATGGTATAATGTCACTAATGAGATAAAAGAGTCACTCTGGATAAGGGTGTCTGCCAAATGCTGTAAGGTAAATGGTTAATTTGTTCTGGAGACAAAACTATGAGCTCCCTTTAATTGGTCAAGGGTAGTTCAGTGGTTAAGACATCATATTACAGTTTGGAAGGTCCCAGATTCAAATCCCATGACCACCAAGTTGTCCCTCTTGGGCCCTTGAGCAAGGCCCTCAACTGCTCGGATGTATAATGAGATAAAAATGTAAGTTGCTCTGGATAAGGGCATCTGCCAAATGCCTAAAAAAAGTAATTGATCTCTATTATTAGGTCTTTATTCTTCATTAAGTAGGTTTAGTTAGTTATTGGTAGGTTGTAAGTGGTTGTTGCGTGGCTTTTTTTTGGGAGATGTAGGTTGGTAGGGCTGGTGTGCTGTTTTGATTTATTATTGGGTAGTTCTAACTGGTTATTGGGCAACTTTGGTTGGCACGTTGGGTTGGTCTTTGGGTGATTCTTATTTGAATAGTTATTGAGTGGTTTTATTTAGTTATTTAGTCACTTTAATTGGCTATCAGCTGGCTTATTGCTTGTTTTTGATTAGTTATTGGTTGGCTTTGATCAGTTATTTGGTGGGCTTGATTAGTTATTGAGTAGTTTTGGTTATTGAGTGGTTTTGATTGGTTATTGGGTGAATTTTATTAGTTATTGGGTGGCTTTGATTGACTATTAGCTGGTTTTGGTTATTGGGTCATTTTAATTAGTTATTCGTTGGCTTTGATTTGTTATTGGGTGGGTTGGAGTTGTTATTGGTGGCACAGTGGCTTAGTCCTTAGCACAGTTGGCTTGCACCTCCAGGTCCTGAATTTGATTCCCACAGTGGGTCTGTGTGCATGAAGTTTGCATGTTCTCCCTGTGCTTGGTGGGTTTCCTCCAGGCTCTCCCTGGGTTCGCCCCACAGTCCAAAAACATGCAGATTAGACTAATTAGCATTTCCAAATTGCCTGGATGTCCTACCGCAATTGTACAAATAGGAATAAATACAGTGGTCACCATTGGCCTCCACGGTCCCTAGATGGACTACAGAAGTTCCAAGATGGATGGATTTTTGATTGGTTACTAGCTGGCATTGGTTTTTGAGTAGTTATTGGGTGGATGTGATTGGTTTTTAAGAGTTTTTGATTGTTTATTGAGTTTCTGTAATTGTAATTTGTTAATTGCTGATTGATTGGTTATTGGGTTATTTCTTTGGTTTTGGGATGGTTTTGATCGGTTATTAGTTGGTAATTTTGACAAATAGACAAGGCCACTTATGGCTTCAGTAGCAATTGGGGGAAAGAAATTGTTGCAATCTTTTGTTCATGTCCATGCTTTTTTGTTCTGTCCATGCTGCTTCGTAGTTGATGGCTGTCTCACTTTATACACATAGCGGTTCATATTTCTCACTAAGAGGGGCACTGGCCACATTTTGGCTCCATCTCTTGGCAATGTGAAAATTTAAAGTTGAGTAGTGAATCTTCTACAAGGTGAGATTGTTTATCTAAACTTGAATGTTGAACAAAGGAACACTGTTGCACCTCAACACCTGGCAGAACACACACACACACATATATATATATATATATATATATACACACACAAGTCCTTGGTGGTTTGGTTCTAGTATGGCTGTGCATAATATATGTTGTGGCAGCTGGCCACCACATAAAAGCCAAATAACACACCCCCACAACACAATGAAACAGCTAGCAATTTCCCCGGAGGGTGTGTGTCAGAGAGAGTAGAGAACATAGGGAAAGTGCTTATACCCATGTGGGAGTAAACAAGAAAGCAAGACGGTAAAGAAGACAAAGTGTCCAAGAGAGAAGGAGGGGAGGAGAGAGTAAGGATTAAGGAAAAGAGAAAGCTTTAAAAAGACAGAGTTTCATTACATAGAATAAGTGAAAAAGAGAAGAAATATAGAGAAGAGCATCCATCTTGATGTTGATGTAAGAAAGAATTACAGTAATATAAATAAAAGAAATTAAAAGATTGCAATGATTAATCCCTTTCTTTTACTTACTCTGTGTTTTATCTTAATTAATGCCTTTAAAGATGAAGTACTGTATGTGTTGATTAGGCATGTCACAGTACTGTGCAAAAGTCTTGACCCCCCACCTTATTTCTTCATAATAAATTAAATTAACTGATGTAGATTAAATATAGAAATAAAGAAACAGGAACATGCTTCATGGTGACAGGCTGCAAAGTGCCTAAATATACTATTTAAAAATGTATTGTTTATGTAACAACCTCAGCAGCGACCTCATTTCCCCTCTTGTCTGTTCCAATCACTCAGCATTCAGCATCACCAGTATATTAATCACCGCCTGATCATCTGTCATCATCTGCACCAGTTTCTCACTGGTTCATGTCTTAAGTTAGATGTTTTTATGCTTGAATGATTCATAGGTCACTGTGTGGCTTAACAAACATTCCTCAGAATCTACTTGTGTAGACTGGGGGGGGACTGTTTTTTACATAAAAAAAAATGCTTATAATGCTGCAATTCACAATATTGACATACAAATATACAGCATACAGCATTTTAGATTACATTTTCCAGCCCAGATAATTACAGTTCCTCAGCAGAAACAGTGCTACCCTACACAGTGTTGCTCCAAAAAAAATAAAAATAAAAATGCAGATAAAGCATTTTGCAAGTACATACAATACCCTGAACTAATGGGAAAAATCCACAGACTGGGTTTGTTTTAATCAGACAGGAACCCCACTTTCCTATGTTCATTGTTCCCACATTCATGAGTTTTACTACACATCCTTACAAATTCACAAATCATAGTTGTACAGCAAGATCATGGCTTCTCAGGATGTGTCTGCGTGTCTCGTAGTGATTCATAGATTGCCAGCATGGCCCAGATTCAAAAGTCTACCTTATGCTCACCATGTGTTTCCATAGCCCTTTTCAGAGTTGTTTGTAGTCTTCTGTAGTCAATCAAAAGCAACCATAAACCTGTGGCTACAGTCAAGCTATAGTTTACAAAGAGTAGTACCTACTGGTTTCTATCTTCATAGAAATTTGTTGCAGGTA
The DNA here is from genome assembly GCA_028565275.1 of Leiocassis micropogon. Classification (NCBI taxonomy): domain Eukaryota; kingdom Metazoa; phylum Chordata; class Actinopteri; order Siluriformes; family Bagridae; genus Leiocassis; species Leiocassis micropogon. Next base: position 4,752 of record JAOVVA010149118.1, on the reverse strand, counting down.
ATCTGAGATATTTGTAAGTTATTACCATTTTCCATAGCCTTACAGTACCAAATTATTGTTTTTTCATTTTTCCTTTATGTGCATAGTGTGACCATATTTATCTTACCTCTGACTCAGTGCTTCATACCTTTACCATGGCTAATTATTTGAACGTAGCAATTTGGTCATTAGGTAGCAGTTATGAGAAAAAGGTGGAACTTCAGTTCTGTGAAAAAACTAGAAGCCAGTCTGGGGGCCTCAAAATCTCTGTGACCTCAAAAGTTTGAATCCTAAACCCATAAACCACAAGAATGGTCTTGGTTTACTGATCAGTCACTGAAGTCTAAAAGCCCATTTACTTTAAGGGCAATTTTATAAAATTCCCATGCCTGTGTTTATGGCTTGGATTTGCGGCTGGACGTGAGCAGGTAATGGAGTGGAAACTGGTGACTATAAAAGTTAGCTGGTTATTGCATGTTAGGATTCCAAATGCGTTGCATGATCGCAGGTCAGTAATGCAATCTTTGGAGGAAAGAAAATTTTAAGCATGATTTGAGTTCCAGGCTATGATCATGAGAAATTGTTAGGATTAAATTTCAGGAAAAGGATTGCTTAATGTGTCTGCCACACCACAATTCACTTTCCGGGTAGCACTGACTTGCTTGCCGAGGAGGGAAACACATGCATATAACGGATTCTCTAGTTCATTCACATACTAAGCATAAGTATCCGCCTTCACCATGAAAAGAGTTTGTAGAAATAGTTAAAAGGTTAAAGCTCAAAATAATCTGATCAGTTTTAATCTACATATATGAATATGATATTTTTATTTCAGGTTGAAGCCCACGTACATGTCTGTCTGTACGTTAAAGCTCTCTGTCTAACTTATTAATACAAAAAAGTCACATGTTGTATTGTTGTAGTGTTGTTCACACTACTATAAGTTGTACTTCTTTCATCGTTAGCCAAATACACCCCCAGTTTAAAGTAGATTATTACATCCACTACATGACTGTTCATAACATTACTTTTACTCAACATTTTGATTTTAGTGCATAACAGTCTCGGTTCAGGTATTTTGCAGGCCCTCACCTCGGACTCCTGAGGATATGTTTGCTCTAACGACCCATGTTTTATCTCATAGTGATGCTTCACATGGTTGCTTTTTATTAACGTCACGGTTTCAGAACATATGAGACAAATTGGTTTTAAATTTCCTGCAGGAAGAATAAACATACATTGATCTGTCCATACATCATTGAAGGTTTGGTTTTCATAGTCTACTTGTCTTTTTTGGAGTAAGCTGTGTCTTGTGTTTGTTATTGTTACATGAGAATTTGGGCATCTTATAGGTGCATTACGGTCATTTCTGTGTGTTCCATATACTCTGTGTAAACTATTGCAATGATTGGCTCAGTTGAGTGACGCGTATACCCACGCCCACCTCAAGAAGAAAAAAAAAAAAAGCACTGGCTGCTGTGATGTAATATGCCACATATAATATAAATATAAATATTAACAATATTTTATTCGAAAATATTCTACTCAATATTTTGATTTCATTTACTTCAGGCCAATATTGAACAACTGGCAAAGTTTCATTAAATTCTGTCTAGCTAGTTTTGCATGATGCTGTGACAAATTTGGCTGGACAGACATTCAGACAGACATGCAGAAATTTTATGAGACTGGTTTCTGGTCCTCCAATGTATGAAACATTAAGATATCATTGAAAGAGCGAGTTCTGACTAATGTACAGACAAAACCTTCATTTTATTTATATAGAATACAAGGATTTCGTCCATTTAATCCACCTTAATCCTTAATCTTAATTCTTAATCACTTAACCTGATTCCTCTTGGCACCGGCTGCTTTAAAAACCAAACTTAAATGGGCTCAAATTTTCTTCTTGCTATTGTATCGTCCTTGATAACATTCTTGGGACCCTTGGTGCTATGTCTTCACTAAATCTTGTGAATTTCCTAAGTACGTGTCTCATCCATCTGCTGCTACATCAAAAAAGTATGAGCATGTTCTGTGGAAATCTGGAAAAACAAAATCAATGGGAATTTACCTTAGGAAGTATGTATTGTCGTATAAGAAATGGGGATGAAGAAGAGTAACAAAAGAAAGAGAAGCCTGGGGAAATTCACATTCAAATGAAAAAGTTGGAGATATGGTGGAATATGGTAGAAAAGTTCTACACATTTACATTTACATTTACACTACAAATCGTGTGAGGCCATGGAGAAAAAAAGAACTCCTGTGGATTTATCTTGTTGAACCATAGGATTTGATAATGATTGTGGATTTGCAATGCTACCAGCAAAGCGTGGTCATTCAAGTGAAATAACAATATACAACACACACATACTGTACACACACACACACACACACACACTTCGCAGTACGCAGTCCAAAGAGGCTCTCCTAAGTTCTGCTTCAGCTCACTTGCTCATGCTTTTGAGCTTCTGAGGCAAAACGTGGCTCAGTGTGCGTGTGTGTGTGTGTGTGTACAGTAGATTTATGAGTTCTTGCCTGTACATAAATGATGAAAGTAGGGGAAAAATCACATTCGAATCTCATGACCTTTAAATAGTGCAACTCCCTACATGTCTCGAGAAGAGTGGATTTATCGATTCGAGTTTGCCAAACCTCACCCAACCTGTTCCCCAGCCTCCAAACATGACATGAGTAATGATGCTGTCTGGATGTTGAGGGTATCATCTCTGCTCTTCTTCCATTATTCCTCATCCTCCCAAGACCCTCAGTGGAGGAGAAGTGCTGATGGTTGCTCTTTTCTCAGAGTGTGAAACTTGGGGGGAAAATAGTGAACGAGTTAAACTGCAGCAGAATATCAGTGGAAGTGAGTCGAGCAAATCTCGCAACCTGGTTTCAGGCGTAACTCAGGAGTTTTCTGTATCTTCAGCTCTTCATTAATGGTGTAATTGCTGTCTGTGTCAGGCTAAAAGGCAGGTGCCAAGGAGGTAAAATATGAGCAGCATCACAGGGGACGAGTCAGAACGATTCGCAATGGTCCATTTCAGGCCCATTTTGGGGTCAATGTTGTAGGAAAAATGCTATTAAACTTTTTTTGAAACCTGATGTTAAACATTACATTGTGTCCCATTAGTTGTTGCTTCATGCGGAAATAACCAGAAGCACAACAAAATGAACTAGAAATATTTTTTGTGCTGAAACCAACAGGGTCCTGATGATAGGACCGTCTCCAGTGATCAGGTCAGCATGACATTGTTTTACAATCAACGCTCCATTTTTACCAATTTAAACATCTTATCATAATGTTCCTTTGACTATAGTCATAAAAAGGGAAAAATTCATCATACAACTCAAAATCTTAACTGACTTGGCGGGGGAGGGGGGTGAACTCACGCTACAACAAACTAGATTGCAAATAGAAGTGATACAATATCAATATCATTTTTCTGATACTGATAACTTGATATCAATCAAGTGATACCTCGGCATATGAATTAAATAATTCTGGAGGCAAGTTGTTAAGACGAAAATTTGTATTAACCTTAATTTATGATTCCCCTTGGCACCGGCTGCTTTAAAAACCAAACTGAAAGAGGCTCCCTTTTCTTCTTGATACCGTACTTGCTAACATTCTCGGGACCCATGGTGCTATGTCTTGCACAAAATAAAACCACAAAAAATGTAAGCTTGCTTCACTCCACTTTCCACTGATGCAAATAAGTTTTGAACAGTTCCTAAAAGTATGTGTGACTGGCTCAGTCACTCGCATGCCGAAAAATGCTTTGTATGCTGAGATCTCCTCAGATCTGGAAAGCCAAGAGTGACAATGCCAACACAAGACAGGTGTGCTGGACGTGCTCGGCATTGTTTGAATTTTGGTGCTGATGGACAAAAAATTATGTACAAAATCAAATTTGTAATATTTATTTGACAGAAATTAGTTCTGTAAAAATTTATATGTACAGAGTTTCTTTTGTATACATTTTATGTCCTAAATATTTTATAGTCTTTTTTAAAAATTGTTTTAATTGAGGTTGTTAAACTGTTTAAGCCTAGTAAAATCTATTAGTTATCATAATAATGTTACAAAAAGGATTATAAGATAAAAGAAGATAAAATGCATCACGATGTGCACTGTGTACATATTAGGAAGAGATTTTATACAATATTATGCATACTGTTTGTAAGTCCTTCCAAAAGTCCAAGAAATAAAAATAAATACAGCGACCATTCATTTCTTATCTGAGAGAAGAAGGTCTACAGTACCCTGGCCTTGCAGGGACTTATTATAAAGCCTAATGGCTGCAGGTTTGACCTCCCATAAGCCCCTTTAGAGCAGCAGCCATGCCTCAGTCTGCTTCTGAATGTGCTATTTTGTTTTGTTAGAATAGCACAGAATGGGTAAGAGTCATAGTGCAATATGGCGTGTAGTATTTTTAAGTGTCTTGAAGAAGTCTAGTCTTTCCTGAGCAGTTTTTTAAGCCTATTGGCATCTCCTATACTCCATGCATTACATGTTAACTTAATAAAAGTTATTCACATGATTATCTAGTAATCTGTCTACCTTTTTTACCAAAGGATGAATAGGAATACAAGGTCAGAAGCCATTTAGTCGATCTCAGCTTTATTAGACACTGGAAAGCTATCGACAAGCTTCTGGCTGAATTCTGGTTGGATATTTGGAACACTCGTATTGTTCAATTAAATTATAGCATTGCTTCCTGCACCAGGGTGGCCTGGTGGCATAACCTGAAGGATCCAGTTTCGGGTACC
>JAOVVA010149027.1:0-10253 GCA_028565275.1 Leiocassis micropogon | reverse complement strand
ACCTCCACATCACTGCATTCAGTTTTTATTCACGATTTGTATAGTGTCCCAACTTTTTTGGAATCCGGTTTGTATATACACACACACACACACACACACACACACACACACACACACACACACACAAACACACACACACAAACACACACATAACAGCTTCAACTCTTCTGGGAAGGCTTTCCACAAGGTTTAGGAGTGTGTTGTGTGTTTACGGGAATTTTTGACCAGAATCGGTATACAAATAAATTGTAAAAACACCATTAAAAGTGAAGGTTATTCAGATTTAAAAGTCATTTCACTTACCGTGATGTGTGTGAGAGCAGATATAATCTGTGCACTTTACAGAGGTCTTCTTACTGAACCTTTTACAACCTGTAAAATGTTCCCTTTTAGTTCTGCATCTTGTATTTATACACATGCCTGACATGGGGCAGGACCACTCATCAGTCCATAAATAGGTCTATAAACTGGAAGGGGTGTGAACAAAGTGTGGTACAATATGTGTAGCAGAGTCTTTTAGTAGAGCCCTCTGAAGGATGTAGTCCTTAATGGCATCGCACAGATTCTCTCTGGTGTTTTTTCTTTAGCTGCAACTTGTGAAGGAGCAAGTTAGAGATCACTTCAGGGTGAGCAGGCAGAGATGAGACCCACTGCTTGTAGGCAATCACAGTGCTTTCACAGTGCAATATATCTCACCTTTGTGATATATGAGTATACACACCAGTCATCTAATCCCGTCAATGAGACTTTAGCATGTGATCTTTAGCTCATAATTGTTAATTGTGTTCACCTGAACTTTGTTATACTCATCAGGTTGACTTCAGTTTACATATCAGTATGATTTGCCTATTTACTCATCAGCATATACAGATTATTTAATGGTAGTTTAATGGAAAATTATTTGTCTTTGTGTGTGTTTGTACTTATGTTTCTCTAAAAATTATTTAGTAGCAAAGAGAAAATACAGTAGCTAGTAAAGGCTTGATGCTTTTTAAAAGTTTAAAACTGAACGAATAAATTAAATTCAAGAATATAAAAAGATGTTGTAGTGCGAATATATAAAGGTAGCATGGTGGCTTAGAGGTTAGCACTGTCGCCTTGCACCTCTAGGTACCGGGTTTAATTCCCCATGGAGTTTGCATGTTCTCCATGTGCTTGGTGGGTTTTCTTTGGGTTTTCCGGTTTCCTCCTATAGTCCAAAGACATGCAGATTAGGCTAATTGCCGTGACCTAATTGCCTGTAGTGTGTGAATGCATGTGTGAGTGTTGAATGTGTGGGTGTGTGTGAGTGTGTGAATGCATGTGTATTGAAATGGGAATAAATACAGTGATTACCATTGGTCCCCTTGGCCCCAGCAGGTGTGTGAAGGGCGGAGCATCTTAACCTGGCATGGCTGACGGCAGATTATTATCTAAGGACCTTGGGCTTGCTCCACTCTTTAGCTTGGGGTTTGGAAGTCTGGAAAGAGCATGTGGACATTAACTGCAAGAGTGGCTTGTGAGCGGGCGATGCCATGTTCCCCAGAGCCATGTGCCCCATGTGCTGCAGGCAAAAGGCAACTGCTGATGGACTGCTTAAGCTACCCCCAGCAGTTTCAGGTTTGCCAAGAGCCAGCCTTTGCGACTCAGCCACCAAAGGGGAAAAGGCAGCTGAATCGATATTAAGGTCACTTTCCCAAGTCGGGATCAGCTCTGCGGTTACCGGAGGAGCAATAGCTGATGTTGGCTGCATCAGCAGTCGTGCCCTTGAGGAGCCTGTGAGAGCCACTGAATGGTTCCCTGTAGAATCTGGTTCTTCTCAAGGTTTCTTTCTATTGCCATCTCAGGGAGTTTTTTTTTTTTTTTTTTTTTTACCACTTTCGCCCTCAGCTTGCTCATCAGGGACCTTCTAATCAATTTGATTCATTCACATTTCATACAAACTTATAACTTATAATTTATTTTGATTGTGTAAATTGTGTAAAATTACAATTGTTAAAAGCACTATACAAATGAAATTGAATTGAATTGAATCCTCCCTGTCATTTCCACAGGAAACTGCATAGCTGGTGAAGCAGAATTTTGAGTTTTTTTCTGCATTGAATATTCAGCCAGCTTCCAAATACTGTCTGTGAGTATAGACCCCTGGACCTTTGGGGTTATTATTTGCAAGGCTGCTTTCCAGTTGTTTTCAATGGAAAAGGTGCTGGCACCGATTAGGGACTCATTAGACTGGTAGATAATATATAATATCAATATTATAATAGTATTATAATAATATTTTTTTTTATTATTCATAAATATAATTATTATATAATATTAAGAATAATCTTATATATATATATATATATATATAACTATTTTATTATGATGTGCTTATCTGTTTCATAATTATTTTAATACTTATTTGATTTACAATTAATATTATGTAGTTCTATATGTGACAAAATGATTTCAGATCAACTATTATTTAACAGATATTTGTTTCAGGCCTAATATCCTTCCATACTACAGTGCCATTAGATATGCATTTGCTTGATGAATAGTATAAAGTTACAACATTATAATCATGTTTTAGGATAAAAAAGTGTAATTGTTGCTTACTGTAAGCAGACACATTTTTTTGAGAAACAGCAAAGAAGGCTTGCTTAGCTAAATACTGGTAAATTGCACAGTCGATTGCTTAATGGTTTGTGGGTAAAATTGCACAGTTGATTGCTTAATAGAACTCTGAATTGAAAGGTTGATTCAGTGCTGGTGAATCCCCAGGTCGAATGCTTAAATGAGTGCTGGCAGATCTCAAGGAAGAATCAGACACATAGCTTCAAGTGATGTAGGCCGAGAGTCAAAAGCTTTTCTGTCTGGCAATCCGATGGACGAGTCTGGATTTGGCGCTTGTCAGGAGAACGGTACTTGTCTGACTGCCAAGTGTAAAGTTGTGGGGGGATTATGATTATGGTGGGGTTGTTTTTAAGGAGTTGGGCTCAGCCTCTTAGTTCCAGTGAAAGGAAATGTTAATGCTTCAGCACTGCAAGACATTTTGGACAAAGCCAGATGAGAAACATCAGCTTAATAAGTCGTGTGTGAATGTGTGAAGGACATTAGACACTGGGTGCTAATTAACTTCCTTTTGCTTAATTCTGACAAGACAGAAGTACACTGTAAAAATCCAATTAGATAAATGTTGAATGAATTAATACTGGATTGTTGGCCCAACTTCTTACAGTGGTATTTGTTGAGACAACAGGTAACTTTGTGTTCTTGAAAACTTTGGAGACACAAACAAAAAAAATAATTAAGTTGATCCAGTAATTTACCTTCATTTAGCTGCAATCATGTGATTTATAAGACCCCGCCCCTCCCCCCTGTTGGACTGACGCTATCAGACTGAACTAACGAGGTGACGATGGCCGTTTTGTGGACTTTTTATTATTTTGGTGAATATTTATTTATATATATTTTTTTATAAAATATGTTGTAGTTAGCCTAAAGGTATTTTAGACAGTTAATGTTATAGACGTGAGGCCGGTGTGTTTCGGCTTATCGTCATATTGTGGCACCCTGACATTACTGAGGTGAGCTTAGCTTAGGTTAGGTACTCTGTACAGGAGTTAGCGAGATAAACATTCATAACAGTATCCATCTTTTTCCCCGCTGGGCCTTTTGCCCAGCAACAGCGTCCTCCTCCCCCCAGCACACACGCGCGAGCGCTCAGCTAACGAAACTTCGAGAAAACCCTGAAGTGTTTAACAGTTAAGGAGTAGCAGCGCTTCAGTAATGAGTAAGTTAATGGATATAAAAATGCCCGTGTTACAGTAGTTCAGAGTCGCTAATGCTCACCTATGAGTGTTATATCAGGTTACTTTTCTGTATAAAAACCGAATGAGTTAATTTAAAACATCACTTCAAACATGTAGTTACTCCTGAGAATGACATAGTAAAACCCTTGAAAATATAAAATCCTTTTGAATATGAAACAATGCATAGCTTTAAAACGTCATTAGAATTCCAGGAATAGTGTTTTACATTCTGGTGGTATGTAGACTAATTAATATATTTTACTTTTTATCATAATTAAATATTCTGTGAAATGTATCATCTTTGTCTTTACAAGACTGTTCTTCTTGTCTTTAACCAGAGCTCTGCTGTGGAGGATTGGGGTCAGAGGGGTGATGTTTGGCCTTTTGGAGCTACAGGAGGAGCATGAACGAGGTGATGAAGTTGCAGTAGTCCTTGAGGGTCTGGGTGACATGCAGCAGCTTTAGGAGTGATGTTTGGTCAGGCCTCTCATCTAAACATTGAATTCCAAAACAACTGGACGTGCACCTAAGAAGCCATCCAAATGATTTCTATTGGACTTGGAGAGACACGCTCCTCTCAGATTCACATGCTGAGAAACAAACTCTTGTTCCCATAGACTTTTTTTGTGTCTGGCACATTGGGAAAAATAGTCTTCAAAAGTCAAATCTTTGCTAGTTTTTAAAAATGGTTATGATATTGTAATGTAAAAGAATCAGTAAGAGAGTGATAAGCATCTGGTGTTTCCAGGCATTTTATTGACCTTTAAGCAAAATAGAATGTGTATTCTCCTGTTTTATGCAGATAAATGTTTCAACTTTGACTAGTTTTGGTAGAATAAAGTTTTTTAAACTAATGTTTGTGTGTTTTAATTGTCAGAGTATTCCTAGGCCAACCTGTTTTTATAGACTAACGATCACTTTAACAAACTACATCAATGGGAGACAACTTATCTTTTTGAGTAGATGAAAAGTTGGACTAAGTCAAACCTAAATAAATATAATTAATTGAGCCCACAAACAATACTATTTGAGCTGACAAATATTTTGACTAAAGATTTTGAACTGGGTACACAATGTGTCAACTAAACAACAATGTGAAATATTTAGTTTGGCCTGCAACTTTCTATAAAAATTGAGTAAACTTAAAAAAGCTGTGCAACTTGTTACTAAACTTACGTTGTGGCGGCCTGTTTTTTTTATATATATATATATATTTTTTTTTTTTTACAGTGTACTTGTACTAGGGCCACATGCACACTCAAAAAAATATCACTTTGGTTAAACATAATTCAATAGTGTACAGTGGTTCCACATGATTACACCACATTATCTTAACAACATTGGACTATGTTAAACCAATATAAAAAAACTGTGTTCATTTAACACAAACAGCTAACTTTGATTGAACATTATTTAAATATTTCTATTTAACTTATTTATTGTTGAACTTCAACTATTCATGCTATACAAAATTTATTCCTTGATGTTAATTCTATATGTTCACATCGATTTCAATGAATCCCATTTAGTCATGTTACTACAACTAGACATTAAAACATAATGAATAGCAGCCGTATTTTTCACACTCAAAAAAATGAAATGTTGGGTTTAATTAATTTTTACTTGTCAACAACTTCCACACAAATGACTTTAGTAAACTGAACTGACATTTGTAAGGGCTTTTATTCACAACAATACTGTCAGTTTAGTTTTTCTTTTCCAAATTTACTGTCAACTTTGACACATTTAAAGAGGGGGGAGGGATTTTTGTGTTTCACAAAAAAAACAAAACATTAAAGTTGGTTATCTTCAACTTTTCTTTCAACAGTATTGTGGACATGTTTTTACATAAGAAAAAAATCATGTCACCCACAAAAATAGAAAAAAAAATGTTCTCACTGTATGAATCTTAAAGAAATAAAACTTTAAAAGGAAAATGCACAACCTTGTCCTTAAGGTCAATAATACCAACTAAACATTAGTTCATTTACCATATTAACATAAAATTAACATAGGGCACTGGTGTCTCAGTGGTAGGTGTTTCGCCTGCCATGCGGAAGGCCCGGGTTCGATTCCCAGCCAGTGCCCAAACCCCAGCCACTGGATGCAGTGCCGGTCCCAAGCCCAGATAAAATAGGAGGGTTGCGTCAGGAAGGGCATCCAGCGTAAAACCTGTGTCAAGTTGTAGTGCGGACTGGATATTCTGCTGTGGCGACCCCTTGTTGGGAGCAGCCGAAAGACCCAACCGTTAACATAAAATTAATATAATTTACCCCTATTTTTTTTTTTGCTATTAAATACAAACAGTCCCCCCCCCCAAGTTTCTGCAAAGACTAAATATATTGCATCCAAAACAAAACATCCAAACATTTTCAATAAGTGCAAAAAAGGCCTTCATGCGGAACTCAACAAATTCAAGTGCTCGATATTGGTTTACTCATTAAGTTTGTTTTTAAGCATCTGTACCTTTGGTGAAAGTCTGGTAGCATCCAGCTGGAGGAAGATCTTCTGCAGTACCTCAAAGAATATTTTCAGTTCCTGCATATATTACATTCATTAAGAGCGCACATGCAGTAGCGATGTCTTCCAAGTCGTGAAGCACTTCAACAGCTGGAGGGGTCGTGGCATCACCTCCCTCAACATTGATGCTGTAGATGCCAAATACAACATGTTCAAGATCCCTCTCTGCAGCACGGCCATTTGTATTCTATTGATACGTGATTTGTCTTGAAATCACTAGACAAATACAGAATTCAAAAGAGCCTGTTTGCATTTTTCCCTGTAAATGTTGTTTAGTATTTGATCACTAACTTTTGGTCCACACTGATTTCTCACAAACTTGAAAACACACACCTGTGATCTGATGCCATCTAACAGCAGCTTTAACTTGTAATTTTTGAAGGGTAAATGTATATTGTGATATTCTGAAGAGCCCAACGATACCGTTACTTCTACAGTAATCATTAGCATTACTGTACCTACCAGATATTCTTTGAAGAGACCGTCTGGATCTTCATTTAGGTAGACACAAAGATCAATTTAAAGTTAATACTGCAGAAATTCAGTTTATTTTTTATTTAGGTGTGTGTGTGTGTGTGTGTGTTTTCTTTAATTCTTTAGCTAACTTCAGTCTAAAACACTAGCACTCTCTAAAACTGCAGAAGCAGGCCAACGTTAAATACTATATATATATATAAAATCACATATAAAATATGTACTGGTCAAAAAAACTAATTCTGAGGAAAAATCTGCCCTTTTTTGGGTGTTGACCTCAAAACGGACAGAACTGCAGGGGGTAACGCGCGCGGGCGGAGAGTCATTAACTTTGCGCATGTGTAGTTTGAATTGTCTTGCTCTTCTGTTTCATTAGCAATTCATGACAGCTAAGGTCTCACTACTGCCCCCTGCTGTATGTATGAAATGGTTCAGTATGTATACTGAAAGTAATTATATTATGTAAAGTGCACAACCTGCCTTTTTCATTTTTTTTAGTGCAGTTAGAAGTAAGCTTTCTGATCACACTGTAACTTTAGATGGCCTTTCTGTTCCAACAAGTGCAACAGTAAAAGACCTCTGTGTGAATATAGGTTCAAGACTAACACTAGTCTTTCATTTGAAGCTCATGTAGATAATATTACCAGGATAGCATTCTTTCACCTCAGAAATATTGGTAGGAGAAAAAATAAAATGTCACTACATGATGCAGAAAAAAATTGTTCATGCTTTTATCACCTCCAGGTCGGATTGTTGTAACGCCTAACTGTCTAGACATTCAATTAGGCGTAAACAAGCTCCAGTTAGTCCAGAATGCAACAGTGAGTGATTAACAATGTCAATTTAGAATCTGCAGAAGCTCAGTGGTCCGAGCACAACCTCTCGCGGGCGCGCCCTTCTCTGAATACGCCGTTTTAACAGGGTGGGGCTAAGAAACACGCATCTCGGTTTATTAATCCTTGAGCTCAGTTTTATTCACCCTCGCGCCTGGTTTAGGTTTAGTATTCACTGTGCACCATTTGTTTGGTTTGTACATCTGTTATGTTACAACTATATTATAACACTTAGAAAGACCTTTTATTTGGGGTAAAGTGACTGATGTGCTTTTTTCAGCAGAGCCTCTGTTTCACTGAATAATCCACGACTTTTCATGAATATGTAAGACCTATTGACACCTCTCAGGTGACACCACACACTCATGGTAAAAGGAGACTTTTACCATTTTAATAATTCATTGATGAATTATACCCCTATCTCACCTACGCAGTTTCGCGCGGTGGCTATAATTACGGTTCATCGCGATTCACCACAAGTTTTGGCGCTGTGATTATGTTTCCATCTTTCCATGCGAATATTCAACATGTTATGTTTTTGGGCGGTCCTCGTGAAAGATCGCAGACCTTGTAGACCTTCGCAGAACGGCTAACACCGCATCTCACCGCAAGTCAAACCGCATAGTTGTGATAGGGGTATTACTGAGTTCTTTGGTTTCGGCTGTAGTGATGAAAGTAATCAAGTCAAGTCAAGTCAAGTCAAATTTATTTATAGCACATTTAAAAACAACCGAAGTTGACCAAAGTGCTGTACAATGATAGGAGTAAAACGACCAGAATTAAACAGCATAAAATGAAAGCAAATAAAATGAAATTTAACTATGCAAAGTAAATAAGAATCAGTTAGTGACAGTTAATAAAAACAGTAATCAAATGAAATCATGCATAAATAATTTAATTTAAATAAGTAATCAATTAAACTTAACTAAAAAGTAAAATAAATAATTAAAAAGAGTAAAAGGTCATCTCATCATCTCCGCAGCAGTCGATGCGGATACATTTCGCTTTTTATAAGTATATAGTATACACAGAGTTTCGGTTCATTTTCTGACGCGCAGAGTTCACAGAAATCAATAAAGAATAGCGCACCCTGTTACCTTAACGTTTTGTCATCACTGTGAGTGCACACATAAAAGTAAAGTCTTATAAAGGTTATGTAGCTTATATAGTTTTATTGTATAGTTTTTTTCATTTTAATCTGACAATAACTGTGTTAACATTTACTTTGTTAAAATTTGATGCAAATAAGAAATGCCTATATTTAATTTCAATTCTAAATTTGTACTGTAATTTTAGTACTGTGATTGTGAATTAGTTTAATGTTTCACTTGTATTTTATAAGGTTTTGCCGGCGGTGATACAGCACAACGGGGTGCTGGGATGTAAAAATGTAATTTGTTTAAATGTTTTCATTATTTATTAAAGAAAATTATGATGATCATAACAGCCTACTGCATTTAATTCTTATAATAACGCAAAAAACATCGACATCGGCTGACGCAGTAGCACGTCCTGATATTTAGTTTTATTTATTTCAGTTAATAAATCTACTACAAATTTAAAGAACATAAAGTATAAGATGACACAAAATTAATTCGATCTTAGATTTAATTGGATTTAATTTAATCAAAATTCAAAATTTGTACTATAATTTTAGTACTGTGATTATGAATTTGTTTAACTATAATGTTTCACTTGATTTTATCCGCTACTACGTGCAGCTCTAATGGAGCGCGGCTCATTATCCTTGAGAGAATGAACTAAGGCCTGACACATCAGTCTATAGTTATATAACGCCACTCAGCGGTAAAGCCAGGAAACGCACAAACCCAAATGCTGCCGCTGCAACGGTAAAACCATTATTCTGTTTGAGTATCTACTGTACTTTGATTCAGGATGTGAACTAATAACATAATGGAAATAAAATCTTGAATTATCAAAATACAGCAGGAGGCAGATGCTGTGATCATACCAATCTCTTCTGTCTGTGGTGCCCAGCTTCTGGTTGGAGATGTGATCTGTTTGGGATGCGTGTGCTGACTGGGACAGTTCTATTTTACCAGGTAGATGGTCTTTGACTTAGCTGCTGTAAACAGTTGTTCTCTGATGGCTTGTGATTGCAGTCACTGAATTGTTCAGGACTGAAATTTTTACCTATGCTTCCAATAACAAAAGTGGACTCCATATTGACTTCTTTTATATTCAACTTCCAGCCTCCTAACACACAGTATGACGCAGATCAAATCCCTGCTATCTGATATCTCTGTTCTCTGGGTTCTCTGTTGTGTCTGGGTTCTCTCAAGGGTTCCTCCTATTTGAGGAAAGCGTTTTTATTTTATCTCAGACCGTTTATTCCTTGCCACTGTCACTCTCAGCTTCCTCATCAGTGACTGATGAGAAACTGATCATTCTGATTCATACATATTTCTTCACACCGTTAAAATCAATTTCCAGACTTTTTTTAGCTGCTTTGTGACAATAATCCCTGTCAGCAGGAGGGCGGCTACTGTGTAGGACGTTTTTCACACAGGCACACATACACACATACACACACACACACACACACACACACACACACACACACACATACACACATACACACATACACACATACACATACACACACATACACACACACAGACACACA
>JAOVVA010148925.1:0-10256 GCA_028565275.1 Leiocassis micropogon | reverse complement strand
CATTTTCCCTTAAATGCACGAGGAGGATGAACCGTCATCAGCGCTCAAAAGAGAAGACACGAAGCTGACAGCCGCTGGATACACCGGTGGACTTTGGGGGAGGGGCCAAGCAAACCTCAACCCAGCAGCTGGGTTACACAAAAACTACCTAATTCTCTGTAAATAACCCAGAAAAATGACCCAAAAGAGGCAACCCAAAAAAAAAAGAATTTCGAAGATCAAAACACATAATGTAAGACACACTTTGATTTAAAGAGACATGAGCTCAGGGTCATTCAGAGAGCCCTGCTGTTAAATGACGTGGAAAGGAGTGGAGTGCTATAATCCCCAGTGGGTTAATACTCCTGCACATCATTGCACACTGTTTCACACTGCCCTGGACACACACACAAACACACATGCACGCACGCGCACGCACACACACACGCGCGCGCACACGCGCGCACACACACACACGCCATCATCATCCTTTAAAATCATATTTTTTTAAAAACAAGTTTCTCAGGAGTTACCAGAAATTTCTCATAGCTGGTTCCATCATCCAATTCATCAGCCAATCCATGGAAAGTGTATTTACACTAAATACAAGTTTTATTTGTCACATGCACAACCATACACAGTATGACATGCAGCAAAATGCTTTTATGACTGCTTATTTGACTTTGTTATATAACCTAAAAATAGAAAAGAAATACACTGAAAATAGAATTACACTATAAAATAGAATACACTTAAAAATTACAATTAAACTAAAATATGATTTGCTATAAAAACAAAAATTTAGACTGGAAATTAATTTTATGCAATACACCTGAATTAACCATAGATTTAACCGATAAAACCATTAATAAAATTAGAAATACCCAGACAGGGGAGATACTTTGTCAGTTAGAGCAAATTCAAGAGTTTCTTTAGTTCTTTATTCACAATCCAAAAGTAATAATGATTTGCAAATAAATTCATTAAAATTCCCCACTGTAATAGAGAAACAGAATGAATCACTATTAGCTGAAATTACTATTAAAGAGTTGAAAATAGCTGTAACAAAATTAAAGGCCGGTAAATCCCCAGGAGCAGATGGCTATTCTGCAGAATGCTATAAAACCATGTTTGATCACTTGGCTCCAACTTTATTAAAGGCATTCAGATGGGTAATACAAGAAAGGGAAATCCTACCTTCATGGAGAGAAGCGATAATTTTAGTGATTCCAAAGGAGGGAAAAGATAGAATGGAATATATTAATTATCGCCAAATTACTGTTCTAAATGTTGACTTTAAGTTGTTCACCTCCATTTTAGCTCGGAGACTAGAAAAGATTCTTCCGGACCTCATTAACTTAGACCAAACAGGCTTTATCTGCCAAAGGCAAGCATCAGACAATATCAGAAGAACTCTACATATACTTAGTTATATTTCAAACCAGAACGTGGAAGCAGCTCTACTGAGTTTAGATGCAGAAAAAGCCTTTGACTCAGTGAGATGGGATTTGGTAATTGGCAAAATTTGGATTTCATAATAAATGTTATAGTTATAGAAATAATTGAGGCACTATATAATAAGCCATATGCAAGAATTAAAATCAAGAGAGAATTATTCAGATCCTTTCAATTTAGAACGGGATACAAGACAAGGATGCACCATCTCACCACTAATTTTTGCTCTGTTCATTGAACCTTTGAGCCAATGGATAAGACAACACCTTTCAATTAAAGGTATAAAATAACTCTTTTTGCTGACGATATATTGATCTATATGTCCTAACCTACAAAATCACTGCCTATTTTGTTGAATTTTCCTGAAAGGTATAAGGTCATATTTGGTTATAAATGTATTGTTACAAAAACTCAAGCATTAACATTTAATTATGAACCACTCAGACAAATTAAAGAAAAAAATGTAATTTAAAATGGAATACAAAGTCAATTAACTATTCAGGAGTAAATATGATCACTCTAAATTATTTAATTTAAATTACATTTACATTTAGGCATTTGGCAGACGCTCTTATCCAGAGCGACTTACATTTTTATCTCATTACACATCTGAGCAGTTGAGGGTTAAGGGCCTCGCTCAAGGGCCCAACAGTGGCAACTTGGTGGTTGTGGGGCTTGAACCTGGGAACTTCCGAACCGTAGTCCGATACCTTAACCACTGAGCTACCCCTGGCCCGCTTCAGCCCCCTTCATAAAAAAAAATAAAATCTGATCTACTCCATAGAACCTTATTCCTCTCTACAGTTTAAGTTCGAAAGTTGACTCTGTGCGGATGATAATTCTACGAAATCTGTTATCTGTTATCTGTATATCTAATTCAAACACTTCTAATAGAAATACCAAATCAGCAGTTTACAGAATGGCATAAGTTAATATCCAGAATTCTATGGCAGGGCAAAGATTTAAAACATTGCAATTTAGTAAAGAAAACAGTGGTCTAGGCCTTCCATGTCTTCAAGAGTACTATTATGCAGCTCAACTAAGTCCACTTGTGTCAGAACTACAGCAAACAAGAACTACAACTCCCAGCACCAACGCTCTAGCTCACCTGAGTACTAACACACCTGAGACTAATTACAAGACACAGATAAAAAAGACTTGCATACTTCCGGTCTTTACGAAGTATACAGTACACTCTCTGTGAACTTGTTCCAGTTTTGTTGCCAAGCCTTTTGGATTTTGCATGCTCTTTTGGATTTTGACCCTGTTTTTGTTCCTATGTTTACAAGTTTAGTCTGTACCAGTTCATGCCCGTTGTACATCGTCCGACCCTTGCCTGTTTACTGGACTTTTGAGTTAGATTATCCTTGCCGGTTTTGATTGTCGTCTTTTTCAATCCATTCGGTAATAAACAAGTTAAGATAGATCTTTCAGAATTTGGGGTAGGCTAGGTATTACAAACTATTATACATGTTTTAAGAAGGATGAAATTCAAAGATTTTAATCATTAAAGGGAAAGTATGGGCTTAATCAGAGTGAC
Organism: Leiocassis micropogon; assembly: GCA_028565275.1. Classification (NCBI taxonomy): domain Eukaryota; kingdom Metazoa; phylum Chordata; class Actinopteri; order Siluriformes; family Bagridae; genus Leiocassis; species Leiocassis micropogon. The sequence continues at coordinate 7,282 of JAOVVA010148925.1, read as the reverse complement.
TTCTATAGATATCAGGTAAAGCATTATGTTGAAAATTAAATCAGAAGTATTGAAGATGGCAAAGACAGGAATAATAAAGGTGATCTTATCAGTGTCTAAAGCTCAGCCATGCAATAAGATGTTTTTTAAGTTGTATAATGGATTTCTGCAAATGGTACAAGAGAACACATTATATGTAAGAGCCAAATGGAATATGGAAGGAAATCTTAATATTTCAGATGAAAATTGGGGGAAAATGTGTAAATCACAATGGGAATCTACAAGTTCAGCTATATGGAGAGAATTTGGTTGGAAGAATCTCATTCGGTTCTTTATTACTTCTATACAGAAAATACACAAAGGAAATATTACCAACTGATGGAGATTGGGCGGGGAAAGGAAAGCTAACCATTATCATATATTTTGGGCTTGTCGAAAATTAATCTATTATTAGTTGGTCTCTCCAACATTGAAATGCATCACCAAGGTATGCGGCTCTTCACCATGGCTGGTTTTTATAACCTTCTTTTTACAGGTTTGTTCTTCAGACTTTCTTCTCTTTTTCAAACTTCCCTTCTTGACAATGCATGGAGGCTAGTTGAAAATAATAGAACAAATCATCAATTTACCCTTGAACATGTTCCCTTTGATCATTTTCATTTAATATTCATCCTACAGTAATATTACAAAATGCAAACACTGCCTGAGGGTTAAAATGAATGTTTTTTTGTTTTGAATTTCTGTTAGTGGATGTTAAATTGTAATATCAGGATGGTGTGATACAGCCTGATGTAAGAATATAAAAGGGTTCCTTCCTTTCCTACTAAACCAATTTACCAAGAATAATCCTTTATATGAATTAAATATCATGTGTTTAAGACATTTATGGTTGCATTTAATGTTGTGGAACATCTGCAAGACAAGTTAGTTGTTATTACTTATGTTATAGCAGCTTTAAGGAGCTATCAGCTGCTTGTTCCCTTACTTTCCCCTCTTTGCTCTCTTTAGGTGAATATCGCTAAACCAGAAAGTATACAGAATACTGTTAAGTGCTTCATCTGAAAACTTCCATAGAAAATGATTTATGGAAAATGAAATCTTACCAGTTTAATGTTTAAACAATAATAATAACAATAATAATAATAGCTTTATATAATGTGGAGTATCCACCAATCATTAACCACTGACCCTGAGAATGTGGCCAGTAGCAGTTCAGTGGCTAAGATGTTGGAGTACTGACCAGAAGGTTGTAAGTTTAAATCCCAATCCAACCAATTGTCACTTCTAGAACCTTGAGCTTGAATAAATGAAAAAATGTTTATTGCTCTGAATAAGGGAATCTGTGAAATGTTGTAAATGTTGCATTAATACGAATCTTTAAATAAAATTACATCTGCTGTTAAGACAAAAATTATTGACACAACTTTGTGATAATTCTGCTGAGCTAATCTAATGGCAACACTTTGGTTTAACTGTAACTAGCTCTATATACCTATGTAATATTTTAATGAATTGAGCTTTTAGCTTGATGTATATTTATGTTAAGCTAATGTACTCTAATAACAGAACCGTATTGTAATGTTTAATTGTTTGTTTGATATCAATCTATGTATTTAGCTTCAGTAACTCACACACATTACAGGTAACTTTGTTGGTTGTAACTTTGTTGGATCTCTGCATCTCTAGCAATTAAAAAAAAACAAAAAAAAAACTATCGAACTCAGACAGACCAGTTCACTAGGCTGACTAAAGTGCACGGAAATGTTGTTAAGACACATTGTTCTCGCCATGCTCCTTTTCACGCAGATTCCTGCGCTCACAACTGGCAATACCACAGCAACAGCATATTTTTCTGATTATTGAAAGTAGCATTGAGCTTTTATTTGTCTGTATTTACTTAGTCTGCAGAAGCAGCCATCAGCTGTTCAATATAACAGGGTGGATACATATGGGTGTAGGACTGTGTTGATGCTTTCCTAAACCAAGACGAAGACTTTTGAACACAAAGATGATGAGGCAACACAGAAAAAAAACAAGGTGACAAGGTTACTTTCATGAGATGAGCTTCATGGCAAATAATCCTCAGATCCTAATCCTAAGTCTCAAAGTAGGGTCTGTGCACATCCCCAAGAATATGTGAACCATAGCGCCTGCATTATTATTTTTAAAAATATATTTATTAGTTATTTCTAGTCATTCAGTTTGAATGAATTCGATCCAAACTCCAACAACAAATAGAAACAGCCTTCTGTTTTAAACAACATAATATTTATCGAATGATGTATCAGAGGGTATAGTATCTTTTGCATTTGTTGTTTTTTCTATCCCTAGAAAGCCAACAAGAAGATAACTGTGCCAAAGACACACTGAACAGTAACCAAGCACAAGAGTGCATAGACTATTATTGATTGTTATGAGCAAACCAGCAGGAGCATAAAGAAAAGCTTCTTTCTGTTGAGTGCACTGCCAATAATCAGGGAGCAAATCAACAGAGACAAGTAAAGAAACAGCCGCTTCCTGTTCACCTGGATTAATCCACCAAAGCATAAGAGTAAGTAAAGTGGACATGTGAAATAATCTTGATTATTTTATTATGTCAAAAAGCATTTAATCAAGCCTTAATACACCTTGTAATTATTGTAGCTATGTAACCATACAGTACAGTATACTGTACGTCTGTAACAATGTCAAACTTTACTATACCATAACTATACTACTAGTAAGTTCTATTAGAAAGTTAGAAGATGCTGGTTGATTTTCTATTCCAGAAAACTGGCAGAAGTGCAAATCATTTATATTAATGCAATCATTATACTTATTAATGCACTAATTCAAATATTTTATATTTTTTTATAGAAATTGCTAATTCACAGTGATTGATATACTAGATGCATCATATGACTAAAGAACAACATTTACAATTTTAATAAATATTATTATTATTATTATTATTAATAATAATAATAATAATAATAATAATAATAATAATGTGAACTGTGTTATACAACAAGGCTCAATTTTACGACCCCTGTTATTTTCACTGTACATGCGCCCCTTGGCTCCATCTTAAAGAAATACAACATTCCTTATTACTGTTAAACAGATGACACAATTTTCGCCAGCCAGTTATCGGCATGCCCTTTAAGTGGGTTGATCATGGGCCCTGTCAGCCCTTCTGAGGTCAGCCTGGTAGACTATGCCACCAGCCTCCTGGAGGCAATCCTTCTCCAGAAGACAACATCAAAAAACATTGCCTGGGAATTGTCCTGCCCAAGGAACTGGTTACAGACCAAATTATGCCTTTTGTATCCAAATTAATGGTGAATTTGGTGGATTAATGCATGATACATTAATTTGTATCCAAATTACTGTAATGGTGGCTGTTATAGGAGAGGCAGATCTATACATCAGTGTACCACCCACAGAGTCATGGACTGGTGGAGTGCTTTAATCAAACCCTGAACTAGATACTGTATACTGTACCAACAACGTGAAGGATGGCTTCATTACCTCCTTGGACCTACAAAATCCTTACTTTGACTGTCCCTTTCTGATACACACTAACACACTGAGCCTGTGAGGTAAAGAACATCCAGTCCTGTATGCAAGCAAATCACCCCAGCAAAACAGATGTATGCCACAGTGGAGCCATCAACTTGGCCATCTAAGAGCTGGCTCAAATGGAAACACTTATCTGTCTGGATTTATTTTTACTTTTTTTTAAAGGTAAAGTGCAGGTTAATTTGTTTTATTTTTACTTTATATTTAGTGTTGATTATTTTTATGTATTTATTTTTTGGGGCTGTGGAACAAATAATTCGAGTTTCCATTATTTCTTACGGGAAAATTCGATCTGGTTTACGAGTGTTTTGAAATACAAGCCTGCTACGAATTATGCTTATAATCCAAGGTTCCACTGTACCTCAAACAAGCTCTCTGTCTCTTTTGGAGAGCCTGTCGGGGTTCTCCTGCTCATGGGTTCTGCGATGGAGGGCCTACGAGCCATGCTCCCAAACAGAACCATGATCCTCGCTCAGGTGCCAGCACAGTGCTGAAAGGACAGTAGCACCTCAGCACCACCACCATCTTAAACATCCCCATTTTAAATAATTGCATGAAGCAATCATGTCAACTTGGAGCAGTATCTTAAATGAATTTTCCAACATTTCCAAAGAATTGTTTTGAGAGAAAAGAGAAACCCAACCTAATAATAGTGAAGTATTCCTGGTAAAAAATAGGCACTTAGTGTAGGTTTTGTCTAATGTTAGTATTGGAGATGTGTACTCAACAGCACAGACAAGGACTCTAGATCTAGATCTTAATCAGGCACATTGTCCAACAGTAGTACTGTAAGTTGTCATCTGTCATAATGTAATTCTGTAATATCAAGGGTTCTACATTGATCACAGTGGCTTCATTATTTCTTTTGATTTCTCATTTCATTGCAACATTACACCAATTTACTCACAGTGACTCCTATTATACATTTCAAATGATGTGCTTAGACTAAACAGTTTCATAGACATTCTTTGCTATTGAGTCAGCTGTAATTTTATTTGACTTGTGTGCTGCATTGATTAGCAATTTGTGTCTTGGAACAGCTCTTTTGTGTCGTTATTTCTGGGCAGGAACAATGCTATTTCAAAAATGCTGGAACACATTCATAAGGAAGAAAAATGCGTGCCAGAATCCAAGCTGTAGTTTCCCTTAAAAAGTCAAGGAAATAGGCAAAAAGATCATTTGCATCTCATTTTAGTGTTTTATGCCGAACCAAAGAGAAAAAAGATCAATAATATTGCAAAGAAATGTCATTTAACCTGTTGCGTTGATTATAGGAATATAATGCTCAGACTTTGAGGACAGCATCACCTGTTGGTATAAGAGGAACACTGCACGTTTCTTATGTAACTAAGGATTACACTTCAGGGACAGTGTAACTAATACTGGTTAGGACTCCTCTGTAGTCTCAGAACAGCATTAATTCTTTTTGTCGTGTATTTCACTACGTTGAAACATCTAGTACATATTGACATGTCTTGGTGGTTGCAGATTCATGATCGCAGGGTTGCACATACTGGAGTCATTGAATTAAGCAATTACAGAGGTCATAATTTATCTTATTATCTGTTTTTAGTCCTTATTTAATCCTCTTTAGCGCCACTTACATTAGGATAGAGAGCTGAAAAATGTATACTCGGGTTTTACACTGAACAATCAAATTAGCAACAACAACAAAAATAATGTTTTCCTTAATCTATATACAGTGGAACCTTCTATTACGAGCATAATCCGAGGGCGAGAATTTTTCCATAAGAAATAATGGAAACTCAAATTATTCGTTCCAAAGCCCAAAAAATAAATACATAAAAATAATTAATATAATTAATTAAGTAAAAATAAAACAAATTAACCTGCACTTTACCTTTAAAAAAAGTTAAAATAAATCCCGACAGATAAGTGTTTCCGTTTATGCGCGCAGGTGCTGAGTGTGTGTGTGTGTGTGTGTGTGTGTGTGTGTGTGAATCTAAAGTAAGTGGAGAGGAGGAATCAGCCCCTCCCTTCTCATCTTACACAGTAAACCTTTCTCCTCTCTTATTTCACACAAACACACACGCACGCACACACACACACACATTAACGGAAAGACTTTAAAGAAAAATTAGCAAGGAACATCGCTAATGACACTCGCGTGAGCGCATACTAACTGAATCACTGCTGTAAAGTAAAACAACAAAAGAAACTGCACTTTACCTTTGAAAAGAATCGCGACAGAGCAGTGTTTCTGTGTAGAGCAGAGAGTGTGTGTGTGAAGCCGAGGGGGAGTGGGGGGCTGTAAAGGCGAGAGTGTTTGTGTGAAGGGGCATGGTGTCAAATTACGCGTGTGCGCGCACACACACATAATGATAGGCTGAAACCAAGAGGGAGAAAATGGATCTTTAACCTCGCTAAAGAGACTTTCTTTTGCTTTACACGCGCACACACACGTGTGTTATAGTAAACAGTACACGCACTGTACACACGCGCTTACAAACACAAAATAAAATATATTTTACGCACACACACGTGGTCACAGTGTTATAGTAAACAGTACACACGTGCACGGATGTTGATTATAGCAGTGAGAGACGCGCACTAAGACCCAGCAGGGGAGACAATTACCCACAAATCCACAGCGCGAGAGAGAGAAAAAACATTGGCTCAGTTGTGATCACGTGACGCTCGGCATCGAAACAAGAATTAGCATGCGTGCTACATGATACTCGGTACTCATAAACCAAGACTTGCTCGTTTTTCAAGTCAAAATTTATTACAAATCTTTGCTCGTCTTGTGGAACACTCGCAAACCGCATTACTCACAATCCAAGGTTTCACTGTATCTGCCATATTAATATTTATAATATGCCACAGTCCTTCATATAATCCATTAAAGTAGGAAAAGCAATGTCAAAGCCATGTTATAAGTGAATTTACATACAGTTTTATTTACAGTAGGACCAGCTGTAAGGTAAATCACAGGTTCATATCAAGGTGTGCAATGTTTCTATAGCAACAACTTGCACAGGGACCTGTATTTGGATGAGCATGAGATAACATATAGGCTTTGTTTAATCGCAGGAGAGAAGATATGCTACTATGAAATTTAAATGGGAAACGCCCTTATATCATAAAAATTCGACCTTGAAAAAAAATCATTAGTTCATCTCAAAATTCAATGGCGCTGTACATTTTTTAATATGCACGTATAAGTTTGCACTTGAAATCTGCTTAATAAAATCGATCTCACACCTTCGTTCCGCACACTTCACAGTAACACAAAAATTTTTGTTCATTCCAAAATTCAACAGATTTGCAGTCACTCTACATTTTTTAAAACGACCTTATGAGTCCATGCTAATGAAGACACAGGCACATCTAGTAATGCACAAAAAACATTGCCTGGCCAAAAAAAAAGTAACACACTCCAAGATTTCAATCAATTATTATTAGCTTTGATTAAGAAATTTAGTTATGCCCTAAGAAGAGGCATTAGAAACCACCTAATGTTGCCATTATAACTACAATAATGGAGAAAAATCAGGTTGGAAAATGGCACCAATTTTGAATTTAATGGAATCAAAGCCTAAAAAATGAAAAGCTAGGCTGAGTGAGCAAAAACAAGTGGCGTTCCCATAGCTCTGAGAGCAGATAAGAAAAAAAGAGTGAAACCAAAACTGTTAGTCAGTTGGATCTTAAAGTGCCCCTATTATGCCATTTTAAAGGTTGCTAATATTGCTTAATGAGTCTCTTAAAACAGGTTTACATG